>PVJA010039201.1:0-19325 GCA_004027025.1 Myocastor coypus | reverse complement strand
CCAGTGAAAGAGTAAGAAAGGATCTTTTAAAAACAACCAGAATGCAGGAAAAAATAATTCATCATCTGCAAGACGATGCGAAAATGAACAACGTGAGATTAATGGGAATCAATGAAAAAGAAGGAGTCAATACAAATGATATAAAAAGAATATGGGCAGAAGTAATAGCAGAAAACTTCCCAAATTTGAGAAAACAATCGGACATTCAGGTAACTGAAGCCTACAGAACTCCAAATAACATCAACCCAACTAAAAACACGCCAAGACATATAATAGTCAAGATACCTGAAATAAGGCTAAAGAATAATATACTAAAAGCTGCTAGAGAAAAGAAACAAATCACATTTAAAGGAAAACCCATTAGAATAACAGCGGATTTCTCTTCACAAACCATGAAGTCAAGAAGAGCATGGAACGAAGTACTTCAAGTCCTCCGTGAAAACACATTTCAGTCCAGACTAGTGTACCTGGAAAAACTCTCCTTCAGGTATGAGGGAGAAGTGAAATATTTCCATGACAAGGAACAACCAAAGAATTTCATGACATCACAATATTCTAACAAATATTTTAGAGAGGGATGAAAAGGACCCGAATTCAACAAATGAGAACAGAAGGATCCCACCAAATAGAGTAACCAACTAAACATAGGAGGACAAAGTGGTAAACAGTAGCGAATAAGAGTCGTGTCAACCATAAGTCAATACATTTCATTTATAACCATCAATGTAAATGGACTCAATTCTCCAATTAAAAGAAGTAGATTTGCAGACTGGATAAGGAAACAGAGTCCAACAATATGCTGTATACAAGAAACACACTTGACTCATAAAAAAAAAAAAAAAAAAAAAATCCTCGTAGGATTCAAATGAAAGGTTGTAAAACAATACTACATACTCCAGCACCTGGAAAAAAAAAAAAAAAAAAAAAAAGCAGGGGTAGCAATACTGTACGCACAGAGTCTATACTTCAAACCAAGGTTGATCAAATGAAATAGAGAAGGCCACTACATACTGGTTAGGGGAAAAATTCATGATGAAGAGGTAACACTCATAAATATGTATGCACCCAACATGGGAGGAGCAAGCTATATAAAACAAACCATAATGGACATAAAAAATCTCATATCTAATATCACAACCTTAACAGGAGACCTCAACACTCCCTCATCTGAAAAACATAGGTCAAGCAGATAAAAAAAATCAACAAAGAAGTGGCAGAACTGAATCAGAACTTGGAACAACTGGAATTAGTGAACATACAGAGTGTTCCACCCAACCACTTCAAAATACACATTCTTCTCAGCTGCACATGGGACATTTTCTAAAATAGATCACATAATAGTCCATAGGTAATGCTTAAGGAGATGCAAGAAAACAGAAATTATCCCATGCATATTATCTGACCACAGTGCAATCAAATTGGAAATAAATGATGAAAGAAACCGCAGGAATTCCAGGACTACATGGAAGCTAAACATCACTCTTCTCAACAACCAATGGGTTACCGATGAAATTAAACAAGCAATCAAACAGTATCTACAATTTAATGAAAATTCAAGCACATCCTACTGGAATTTCTGGGATGCAATGAAAGCAGTTCTCAGAGGGAAATTCATAGCTCTGAACTCACACATTAAGAAAATAAAATGGGAACAAATAAACAATCTTACACAACACTTAAGGAACCCTTCTCCACTGCTGGTGGGAATGCAGACTGGTGCAACCATTATGAAAAGCAGTGTGGAGGATCCTTACAAAACTAGAATTGAAAGTTTCGTTCAATCCAGCTATCCCCCTATTGGGAATTTTCCCAGAAGAACTGAAAACATCATACCATAGAATATAAATGATGGTCAGAAAATATCATTTCCAAGCTAAGTCAAAGATATTTGATACTCAGAAAGCCAGTGATGATAAGCTCAAGTACTTATGTTACAGAGTAATAGTATCACAAAGCTTTTCTGCTGGAGGGTTAAGAATGTAAATTAACAGACAAAAAATTGGAGAAAAAGAAGGGCTATGAGGATAGCCAATATTTTGGCCCTAGCCCTTCAAGGTCAATAAGGACCCAGGATATAAGAGCACCTGTGCTGTAATATCCTATAACTCAGAGGTGTCCCAAATTTCCTGGTCAAGGAGATTATGGGACCTCAGAGGAAAGGGATCAATGAACTACAGTGCATCTAAAGAAAGTCACCCAGAGAAAAACATTGTCTCAAGCTTTCACAGAAAGCAAACTGACCAAGCAAGGGCTGTGATTTGTCCTGAAGGATGACACTAACAACAGTTCTACAAAATACTGTATATGCTCCCAAAAAATGAATGTTTTGTTATACAGGTCTTGCTTCGACTTGCCCTTGATCACTCAGCAAGAGAAAAAAAAAAAAACAGCTTAATTACAGTGTATGAAACGCAGAGGTAGATTAGTCAGATGAGGTTTAGGAGGCTTAGATTCAATAGCCTCCAACATTACAAGCTTCACTGGTGGCCCACTGCAATTGCCGAACATTTGGCTGTGTATGTATCTGCTTTCTCTTAGTCCAAAGAGAAGTATATTCTTTTCCTTTTTTTTTTTTTTTTTTTTTGGAAACTTCATCATCCCCGTTGGGGTCCCTCAGATGACAAACCGCTATCGTGCTCACAGGTATCTGAATAACTTGGACATCATTCTTACCACTAGTGAATTTCACATTGTTCATGAGCAGATATTATTTCGCTGGGCCTACCATATTGGGCTTAAAATATTATCTGGATGAAAAGCCATTGAAGAAATAATATGAATTAACATCTGATGAAAAGTGCATATCCATTTAGCTACCATCATTCATTTTCAAATAATCAAGAATATGTGATTGGGATTCCAATGAAAATCAAAGGAGAAAATTTGGAATTTTATCATTAGAAATAATAAAAAACTTAGCGATTATATAAAAAAAATAATGTTTTCACCTGTATCACAGGCGTGTCAAAGTCGGGATTTGATCTATGATAAAATACAGAAATTAGAAATGTTTGCATGCCCTTTTGAACTACTAAAAATTAATATAAAATTAACTATTTGATATATAACACATAACTCAATCTCTTTTAATGACTTTGATTCAAAATAGTCAATCGAGAGTATAGTAAAAAATCAGTCATGTCCATAGATACAGAGTTCTAGAAACTTTTCCAAAAATGACATAATTACATTCATATTTTAGGTTAATGTTTCTGTTCCCTTGATGTAAACTACTTCAAAAAACTATCTTCTATATTGATTTTCAGTTTCAATAAATTATATATTTTTTCCTTCACCATCCACAAAATTGGAAACATGTAACTATTGAAAGACCTTCCTATCAATAAAAAACATATTTGAAAAAAAATTTCTGATCCCAGAGAATATCTCAATAATGTGATTTGTGCTCATGTCCAGTGACTTTACAAAATAACTAAGGTCCTGCTTCTCTCATTCTTTTTGCGGGTCTTTTCATTCACTTGCTTGTATTGATCATTTTCCTTAGCATTTCTGTGTTCCTATGACTCATTTGACTTGGTCTTCTTTTTCAAATATTTTTCTCTAAGGCAACATGAGACTGTCTAAAGCTAATGGATAAAGAATGAAGATTGGGAAGAAAGAAGGGGAATGGCAGATACTGACATGAAGGAAAGCAAATGCGGTCCTCAAAACCTCATTTCTATGGAAATGAAGACCTGGAGGAAGTGTCCCTTCCTGCTGTTTCAGGATGGATGTTGCATCCAGGCAGTAAGGCAGCAAAGGTCTGTTCAGAGGCTCCAGGAGCTGGGCTGCTGGCTTTTTTATGTTCAGCTGCACAGCTGGTGCAGGTGCATACGCAGCCGTAATAACTAATAACATTCCCTGAGGAAACATTCAACTCCACTAAAACAGACAGAAATCTATTATAAATGTGAGTGCTGTGTCAATGTTTGCAGAAGGAGGTCAAATAACAGAATTCTATTTGGTAAATGTCAGTACTGCATGAATAGAAAGTGTTCACAATATTTGCATTCTTATTAGAATGATATGTTCAAAATCCATAAATATTTTATGGAATTTTTAACGTTTCCTTTTTCCCTCCTTTACCAGAAATTACGTTGCTTGCCATGTCTCTGCCTCTCCAGCTTTGCTCTGCTGCTTAGGTGCTTTCTGGCATTGGCCGCTTTATGGAGAACTAGTAGTGTTCAGATCAGCCCTGAGTTATTGCAACACAGTGTGCATTTCATGCAGATGTAAACTCTAGGACTCGAAACCTGTTGCAGTGTGAGCTGACTCAAAAGCATAAGGAGAATTTTTGTTCAGTCATGGTAAGCCAACCAACTGAGTCTTGCCCTGACTTTTTCTGTATACTTTTACATTACAAAATAGATCAATCTGACACAGGAGATCTTAGTTGTTTCAACAGCAGAAAGCCAAACACCATTTGATGTGTAATGAGCAATATATATATATATATATACACACACATATATATATATATATATATGTTTAAAAATATAGTGATCTACTTGGTGTGTTCATGCAGATAATGTGTGAATATTTAAAATCAGAATAAGAAAGGATATGTGAAATACTAGCATTTTAGTGGTTTTGGTAAAAATTTCAGTATTATTTTTCATAAAAAGAAATAAGGAAAATCTTTTATAGATTACAGAAAGAAGTTAACCCTTCAGCAGAGCCATTAGGTTTGTCTTGCTTAGGCTGGCCAGACTGCTGAGTGCATTAAAGCACCTGCTAAGGCAGAGACAGGGAATGAGATTTGATCCCTGGAGTGCCATGCTGGCAATAGAGTTAGGGAGTGGTGGCATGTGCCTCTAACCCCAGCATCTGGGAGGCTGAAAAACAAGAGGATCACTACAAGTCTGAGCTGTGCAGTGAGAACCTGTAGACTTGCTTGTTATGCAAACATCTATTAACGTTCATTTAGGGGTAAAGGGAGAAATCAGAGTATCTTCTCTAGACATTTGTTTATAAAGAAAAATGTGTAGTTATGGGAAACAACTTGTCTGAAAGGTTAAAAAAGTTAAATTTATGGGAATACACTCTGATTCCAAGTGCGCTGTACTGCTCTGATCCCCTTTGACAATTTTACTGCAGCTTTCACTAGAGGACACACTTGTATAAATATTTTGCAAGTGCAGTTTACCATTCCGCAGGTGGAAAGATACTGCATTGGTCAACCAATATGATTTTACACAGTTTTTCATGTGAATCTTGTTGCAACTGATTAACCCTACTTTTTATGCTTCAAGACAGTACCTTCAGCTGCAGAAATGACCTATCAGGGTATTGATGAACTAGCCTGGGAAATTATCCTGGAACCTGATTTTGTCTGATAATTAGAATGAAGCAACAAGATAAGAAATGTGCAGTGAAGCATTAAGATGCAGAAGATTATGTAAAAAAAAAAAAAAAACTGTGTGGAGCCGGGTGTGGTGGCTCACACCTGTAATCCCAGCACTCGGGAGGCTGAGTCAGGAGGATTGGTGCGAGTTCGAGACCAGCCTGGGCTACAAAAGTGAGCTCAAGGCCAGCCTCAACTGCATAGCAAGACCCTGTCTGAAAAAGACAAAAAAAAAAAAAAAAAACCACCACCAACAACAACAAAACTGTGTGGTAATGGCTTCAAGATGTTTTCAAACATGAAAAATAAACATTAATTTCAGGAAAGCCTGATAGGGTTTGAGTCAACAGGGTTCAAGGTCAGTATCCCAGGAGTTACACAAATATTAGTGCTTGTCTGGTTCTTGATTCCCCCTAAAGGCTCAGTGGTCACTGCCCTGCCATGGGCTGTTGGGCTATGATGGAAGCTCTGAGAGGCAGAGCCTGGTGGGAGGTGGGGAGGTGTTCAGCTCAGTTTAGGCTTGGGCTCACATCGGGCTTCAGGAGCTCAACAGGACTGCAACCCAGAGGGTCTGCCTTGCTACATTCCATAGGCAGTGGAGCCTATTAGTCATGCATACGGCACTCTACAATTGAATTAAAATTAATTTATTTTTCAAAGTCAGTTGTCTCTCAATTTGATATTATGACAGGAGGCTCACAGAGACCAAAAATAAAATCCAAAGTGTAAGACCTCTCCATGGATTCATAGAATGGTTGCCATGTATTTGATCAGACTTGAGAACATGCGAAAGGAAGTCGAAGTTCAATATACTCCTAGGGTGGAAGGCAGCATGGGAAAGTCACAGCCTTTGGGAAAGGCTTTGGAGTATATGTATCATGAAATTACAGACTCAGGATTAAGAAACTGGTGGCTGTTACCAGTAAGGGAATCTTTTAGCTATCATCTCCCAGGTTAGTTCCTCATGTCTCTTTCTACCCAATTTTCCTTTAATCACAAGTCTTCTTGAGATCTTCTTTCAATTTTGGACTTTCAAATCCAAGTTTTAGCTGTGTTCACATAGGATCTGGGAATAAAGATACATGAAATAGTAAATCAAACAAAATTATGTTAATAACTGTTATTATAGGGCAACACTTGCAGCTTTGTATGTTTTTGCATTTATTTAGTGAAGATATTTAATTCTTGTGCACATATTGCTATTAAAATATAAGAATTTATCTATATAAATATCCTATTGTAAAAAATGTAGCCATCTCTTTACTATAAAATATTCAAAGATAGAAAAAGTTATGAGGTTCCATGAAACACAATTTCTTTTTTTTTTTAATGTATTTGGTTATTGTAGGATCTCACTACACAGCTCAGACTCATAGTGATTCTCCTGCTTTCAGCCTCCCCAGTGTTGGGATTACAGGTGTGTACCACTATGCCTGATCTCTGTGGCCAGCTCAGCCCGCCCAGGAAGGTGGAACTGGTGTGGTGCTGGCAGTTGAAGAATGATCCCTGAGTTTGTCAAAACTTGCCTAAGAATGTATTTTAATCCACTGAGCTATCTCACCAGCCCCAAAACACAATTCTATAGCCATAGCTGTATGAACTTAGCAGATATTTTGTACATCCTCACTCTTTTAAAGAATAAGTGATTCAAAGGTATGATGTAATCATATTTAAAATTAATTTTGCCTGGCCTAAGTAGAAGAAAATGTTGGATACATAAATATAAAATTTAAAATCTAATAGCATTTGGTGCTTGTCTGTAATTCCAGCACTAGGAGGCTAAAAACAGGAGGATCACTATGAGTCCAAGCTACGTAGTGAGATGCAGCACATACAAAAAATAAATAAATAAATAAATAAATAAATAAATAAATAAATGAAATCTAATAGCATTATATATTTTAGGATAATATATTTTCATAACTGGTAATCATGAAAAAGTATACCATTCTACTTTGTACCATACAAAATATAGGCAACCTCTTTATATGTTACATAAGTTGGGCTTATTTATTTATTTGTCTATTTATTTTTTAATGGCTCAGCCTGCCCTGAGGGCAGGGCTAGCATGACATGTGGTGCAGAGGATTGAAGCACAGTCACCTGAACCTGCCTAAGCTTGCCTAAGCAGGCATTTTAGACCACTGAGCTATCTCACTGGTCCCGGGATAATTTATGAATATTTTTCTTGTCTTTTGTTGCAAGTTTTTATAAGATTCTCTTCTATTATGTAAAGGAAATTGTGCACAATGATTGCTAAATATCCGTAATATAATTACTAATATGTAAAATAATGTTTTTCCTTCTGCAAAAGTGTGTATCAGTACAATTATACAGATATTAAATTGTAGAATCTTTCTGTCATCATTTAGAAGGAAGCACTGTTACATGCCTATCAGAGTGCTGAACATTCTAAAAAAGTTGAATTTACCCAGTCCTCGTGGTTGTGAGCCTGCAGAGGAGTTAGTACTGACACGTCGCACTGACGGGAGGATTATGTTGGTATAGTGTTGCTTATTTCTCATTTTCTGAATATGCTCAACCTATATTTAGCTGTTCTACAAGCCATTTTCTTTCTATTCATTAACAGGGAAGTCAATGTATGTGCTCATTCAAAACTTTCTGCATAAGAGTTTCATAAGAAATTAGTTTGTGGTAATCTATCCCAGAAAATCACAAATAGCCAAATTGAGGTAAAAGATTGAATGAATTATGGCATATCTGTGTAATGGAATCCTACTCAGTAATAGTAAATGAATGAGCAGGGCCGGTAGGATAGCTCATTGATGTAAAGCACCTGCTTAGGCAAGCTTTGGCAACTGCAGGGACCACAGTTCGATCCCCACCTGTGCCAGCCCGACCCCCAGGGCGAGCTGAGCCATCCATAACATAAATGAAAAAATAAATAAATACATAAAGTTTTTAAAAAAAACGATTGAGCAACATTTCTTGTATGCAAAAGTATGAAACTAAAAATAATTATGCCAAGCAAAGCAAGCCAGAGAAGCAATGGTATATTACATAATATATATATATATATATATATATATATATATATATATATGTATATATATATATTTTTTCATTCATACAAATCTAGAAAATTCTAAATAAGATATAATGACAGATAAGTTAAATAACAACAGATCACAGATTCATCCAAAGTTTTTGAGGAAGACATAGCAGTGAAAATGGAGGGGGGGCATTATAAAAAAAAAGTTACAGCATTGCCTTCACCTGTGATTTTTAAAATATTTTTTAAAGTTTATTACTTTTAATAAGAAATAGCAATGAGACAATTTCAAAACACGTTAGTAAGACAGCCACAATAATTAATACAATTCATATGGTTGTGTTCATAGTAGTTGTTCACAATACAAGATGAAGACACGATAACTTTTCTAAACAGTATTGGTACAAAATTTTCTTCTCATTGAACTAAGAGGAAGTGGTTGTATATAAATTAGTAGTAGGTTATGAGCAGAACTGGCAATGTTAGAAGCTGTTTATTGATTCTAAGCCTTTTATTGATTATGATAATAATTTCACGGGTGTATCTATCTCTCAAATTTTATCATGACCTATTCATTCCCTATCAATGTCATTTAATTATTGAATCCCCATAAATTATTTTAATAAACTCATTCAACAGACCACAGATAGTTGCTTTAAATTGTTAGCCTGTGAAAATCTTTCCTAGTGTCTCTGAAACTTTGATGCTCATTTTATAAGTAACATTAAGAAAGACAAAAAAATAGAGTTTGATTAGTTATGAAATCCAGCTCCTCTTTCTCTGTAATGATGAGAAAAATATCTCTTACATTTAAATCCTGGGGAATTTACTGTTTTCACTTTTAAGTACTTAAAATATCTATTTTAACATTTATTTATTTATTTATTTATTTATTTATTTATTTATTTATTTGGTATGGGATCTCACTATGCATCTCTGACTTATAGTAATCCTCCACTCTTAACCTCCCCAGTGCTGTAATTACACGTGTGCTTGGTTTAGGTGGCCATCTTAGCACGGAGATGACACAGCATGCAGTACTCGGGATCAAACCCAGGTCCTTCCTCTTGTCAGCCATGCCCATAGATCTTGGCCAAAAACATCTATCGTTTAATACAGTAATTTTTCTGTCTGACACAGTCTTATATGTAAAAATCAACAAGAACAATAAGTCAAATATTTTAACATTCTTACAACTCAAAAGTCTAGCAATCAGTGTATATTAACATACATTTTGAAGTAACTGATATGACCTTCTGACTACCTGAATCTGTTCAATTTAATTCATATTATATTACTACACTCAACACATTACGATTAAATGAGCATGAACTTAGAAACATGTATCATATACTGGTGATATGACCTTGAAATTTAATTTACTAGTTTCAAACTAAATGAATCCTTCCATTTAAGTGCCTGTAATACTGCTTGACACAAAAGTTAGCTCAAATGTAAATTTATTTCCCTTCCACTCCACAAGGTTAGGATGCATATTTTATTAAATAATTTAAGTAAAGTACCTAGTACAAATATTATACTTTCTAAAATGCTAACATTTTTGTTCTTGTTGTGACTATGTAATAAGATGTTAATTTAGATAAATATCATTATACTACAAAATAATAATGTTAGACAACTAGTTTTGAATTCATGTATGGCCATAATACTACTGAGAAATTTGACCAGTATTGGCAAATTAACTGCATCTTAGTGGCACTAAATTGGCAAATGATTTCACCAAGCTAGTCAATTAAAAGTGTTACACTGCTTTCAAAAGTGATTTTTGTTTTTGTATGATATGCATTGTTCTTGGAACAAACAACATTTTCCACCATTGTTATTTATTTTTCTGAAAGACAGCAGGGAAAAACCATAAAAGTCCATGTTAAGTATTTTTGAAAATTATGTTTTAAAGTATGCCCTTGCAAAGCCATAGAATTAAGTGTTGCCATCTAGAAATCTTTCAAGGACACTCTAGTTCTTTCCTTATCAATTCTAAGGGTTGGCTTGATAAGATGCAAAACTTGAGGAGCTAGTATTTTTTTAGCTATCACAATCTCTTAAGTGATATTTTTAAAACTTTTTTAGAAATCTCTGTTTAACCTTAAAGACTTTTTCTAAATTAGTCCTAGAATTAATTTCAGATGAAGATTTAAGTATCATTTACTTGAGATTTTTAAAGATCACTGTCAGCCAATTGTATTATTTTGCTTTAGAATTTTGGACCCATATCTCTAAACAATTTTCTCTTTTTTATGGGAATGAGTTTGCGGTACATAATTACCCCATTCATCATACAGGAGTTGTACGTGCAGAACTCATCTTCCAACTTTTTTGGGGTCCTTCATTCCCTTTCCCTTCAACTCTTCTTCACGTTTGCGTCTGCAAAAGTTGTATCTTCATTTTTTCAATATTTTTCCCTTTAAATATTTGTTTCTCTTTACTTTTTTTTCTACTATGTCTGCTATGCTCCTTCCCATTTGAAAAGTTCTACCTTCCTAATCTGTGCCATATTTTGCTCCCGATCTATACGCTGACTTTCTGACATAAGAGCAAAAAATGGAAAATTAAACTTGTGTGTCTAATATATTTTACTTAACATTATAGCCTTGAGGTATAACCATCACCTAAGAATGCCTCAACTTTATCATTCTTTATCACACAGGAGTATGCCTTTGGGAGTAAATACCATAGTTTTTTATCTAGTAATCTGTTGATAGGCATAGGTGCCATTTCCAAGATTTAGCTATAATAAACTACTGTACTGCCATAAGTATAATTTGGCATGTATCACTGTGGTAGGATGACTTTAACTCTCTTGGGAAAATATCTTGAAGGACAATATCAATGTCAAACGGAACTTCTTGTTTTCATTTTCTAAAAAATCCCCATATGAATTTCAATAGTGGTTATACAAGTTTATACTCCCAACAAGGGATGCTTCCTAGTTTTCCAACAGCTGTGTCAGCACTTTTTATTTATTTATGTATTTTATTTTTAGAAAAGGGTCTACAGCAGCGGTTCTCAACCTGTGAGTTGCGACCCCGGCAGGAGTTGAATGACCAAAACACAGGGGTCGCCTAAAGCCATCAGAAAATATATATTCAAACCTGTGCTATGGTGAAATATTATTTCTTGGAATTAGTAGTAAATATTTCTCAACATATAATTAAATATTGTTTTCGTGATTAATCACTATATTTAAATTATATTTGATTTGCAGCGAGGAGAATGCATAATGCATATCAGGTATTTACATTCCGAATCATAACTGTAGCAAAATTACAGTTTTGAAGTAGCCACCAAAATTATTTTTTGGGTTGGGGTAACCGCAACGTGAGGAACTGTATTTCAGGGTCAAGGCTTTAGAAAGGTTGAGAACCACTGATCTACAGGGTGTTCAGGGTCTCACTACTGGATCGAACTATTAGTGATCCACCTGTTTACACCCTTCTAAGAACTGGGACTGCAGGCATGCGCCAACACAACCAGCCTAACATTTGGTATTGATAGAAAGAGGTTGTTATAGTCATTCTATTTATTTATTTGTTTGTTTGTTTATATGGCTGTCTCCGCCTGCCCTATGGGTGGAGCTGGCATGGAAGGTGGTGCCAGCGAGTGAACCGCAGTCCCTTATACCTGCCTAAGGTTGCCTAAGCAGGAGCTTTAGATTGCTGAGCTATCTCGCCAGCTCCTCCATTCTTTTGAGAGTAAAATGGATTCTCAGTGCTGTTTCAATTTCCATTTCTCAAAGTGCCAGAGATGATGAGTATTTCTTCGTAAATTCATTCACCATTTATATTTCTTCATCTAAAACATGTCTGTTCATTTAAGGTATCCATTTCATGGTTTGGAGTTTTTGACTAAGAAGATAAAAGTTTTATGCGTTCTCATGTATTATAGATATTAGCTGTCTGTGGAGTAGCTGTAAATTTTTTTTTGAATTCTGTCAGTTATCACTTCACTCTCCTGGTAAGTTCTTTGTTATGCAGACATTTTCAAATTTGATATGGTCTCATTTTTTGACTAGTATTTCTAGTGCAACTGGAAATTTGTTTAGAATTTTTATTTATTTTATTATTACTATTAATTTTCATTTTTTGGTGGTACTGGGGCTCAAACTCAGGACTTTGTGCCTACCAGCCAGGTGCTTGTGCTGCTGAACTATATTTCCGGCTTGTTCAGAAAGTTTTCACCTATGTCTTCAAGCATTTACCTAGTTTGTCTTCTGTCTGATTGTTTTTATTTTAAGTTTTATATCTACTTTTATTTTGGTTTGGTTCATGGTAAGAGACAGGGATCTAGATTCAATCTTTGACCAATCAACAGCAAGTTTTCCCAGCCTCATTTATTAAAGTGATTATATTTCCTCCAGTGAATATGTTTGGCCTCTTTGACAAACACAAGTTAACTCAGTGTGCCTAAAGTTGTTTTTGCATGTTCTGTTTTGTTCCATTGATTTACAAGTTTGTTTTTTTTTTTTTTTTTTTTTTTTTCCAAAACTATGCTGGTTTTTAATGCTATAGTTCTGTAGCATGGCTTGAAATCTAGGCTTGCACTACCCATAGCCACGTTTGCAATTCTGACCTCTTCTGGCTCCACATGAATGTTAGAATTTCTTTCCATTTTGTATAAGGAATGTCACTAGTATTTTGATTGGGGTTTTATTAAATCTGTGCATTGATTTTTGAAATATGGCCATTTTGATTATATTGCTTCTGCCTATCCAAAAACAGGAGATATTTTTACAATTCTGATTTCCTTCTTCAGAGTATCATAGTTTTCATTTGAAAGCTATTTTTCTTTCTTAAATTAATTCCTGTGTATTTCAATTTTATTGATGCTTTTGTGAAAAAATGCTGTTTCCCTAATTTCTTTTTTGGTGAGTTTGTTATGGGTGTCCAGGAATATTATTGATTTGTGAGTGTTAAATATGTGCCTGCTATACTGCCAAATTTGTTAATCCTTGCAATCTTTTGGGGGCAGTTTCGATGTTTGCCTGTGTAATGTATCATGTCATCAGAAAATAACTATCATTTAACTTGTTACTTCCCTGTCCATATTCCTTTCACTTTTTTTCTTGCTCTTTGGCTCTGTACAATGTTTCCAGCGCTGAACTGAGCAGTGATACTGACAGAGAGCATCTCTGTCCTGTTCCTGTCTTTAGAGTGAATGTTTTTAGTGTTTCTTCATTTAGTACCATGTTGGCCATGACTTTGTCATAAATCACTCTTATCCAGTCATGATGAAGACCTTCTTTCCCTAGTTTTATCAAGATTTTTTTGAAATCACGAATATATGTTGTATTTTGTCAAATGCTTTTTTTCTTCATCTATTGAGACACTCCTGCTGTTTTTATCCTTGCTTCTATATATGTGATGTGTTACATTATTGATCACATATGTTGAAACATCCCTGAATCTCTAGAATACATCCTAGTTCTTATGATGTATAATTTCTTATGATATGCTGAATTCTACATGATAGTAACTTATTAAATATGTTTACATCCATATTCATTAGGGAAATTGGTCTGCACTTCTGTTTTCTAGTTGTTTTTTTTCTGGTTTTGGCACCAGGATAATTGTTACTTTCAAGACTGATATTGGGTTTATTGCTTCCCTTTTGATGCCATTAAACAGGTTGAGTAAAGTGACTTTAGGTCTTCTCTAAAGTTCTTGTAGAATTCAGTAGTGAGTTTCTTAGATGGTAGTTTATTTTTATTATTTCTGCTATTTCATTTGTGATAGGCTGTTTATATCTTCTGATTCAGCTCCTATCCATCTAGAAATCTTTGTTTCTTCTGAATTTTATTAGAGTTCCCAAGTAATTGCCAATAATTTTCTGGATTTCTGGAGAATCTGTTGTGATTTTATCACTTCCTTTTCTAATCACATAGATTTTGGTCTTTTGTTCCCTTACTTTCATAAGATTTTCTAAGAGTTTTATCAGTTTTATTTAATCTTTCAATGAACTAACTCTTTTATTTCTTGATTCTTCTATTTTTTAGTCTCCA
The DNA here is from genome assembly GCA_004027025.1 of Myocastor coypus. Taxonomy (NCBI): domain Eukaryota; kingdom Metazoa; phylum Chordata; class Mammalia; order Rodentia; family Myocastoridae; genus Myocastor; species Myocastor coypus. The sequence continues at coordinate 4,949 of PVJA010039201.1, read as the reverse complement.
TCTCATTAATTTCTGCTATTCAGGCAAGCATGTTTTCCACTGAGCTATCTCCCCAGTTCAGTTTGGATTATCCTTGATAGCAGTTTGTTTGTCTTTTCTGATGTAATAATTTACCACTATGAACTTTCCTTTTAGGGTGTTTTTATTATATCCCTTAGGTCTTTGTATGCCATACAAGTAGCATTTGATTGTAAGCAGTACTGAATTTCTATGTTAATTTCAGCTATGATTCATTGATTATTCAAGAGGATTTTGTTTAACTTTAATATGTTTGCATCATTTCTTTAGTGTCTTTTGCCATTGGTTTCTAGTTTCACTGAGCTATGATCATGTAATATGCATAGGATAATTTCAGTTACCTTGTATTTAATTAAGCATGCTCTATGGATCTGTATGTGGTCGGTTTTGAAGAAAGTCCTATGTGCTACTGAGAAGAATGTAGATTCAATTTTAGGATGGAGGGCTGGTGAGATGGTTCAGTGGTCTAAAGCATCTCCTCAAGCAAGCTTAGGCAACCACAAGGAACAAGGTTCAATCCCCAGTACCACATGCTGTCCAACGCCTCCCCCAGAGCAGGCTGAGCAGGCCATAATATAAAAAATAAAATAATTTAAAAAAATTTAGGGTGGAACACTGGAGATATCTATTAAGTTTATTTATGTTGATGTTTGGCTTGATCTATGTCACCTGTCCATTTGTGACAGTTGGATATTGAGGTCCTCTATTACTATTGTATTGATGTTTTATGATTTATCATGGTCTTTATTGTTTTAAGTTCTATACTTGAAATATTACTTATTTCTGATTGTTATTGCTTCTTTTTTTAATTTTCTCTGTAAAAACTAGTATGTAGTTACCTTCTTGGACTTTTCTAATTAATGTTAGTTTGACTTATTTATTTATTTATTCATTTATTTATTTATTGCACAACTGGGGATTAAACTCAGGCCCTTACACTTTTTTTTTTTTTTTTTTTTTTTTTTTTTTTTTTTTTTTTTTTTTTTTTTTTTTTTTTTGTCTTATTGAGACAGGGTCTCGCTATGCAGTTGAGGCTGGCCTTGAGCTCACTTTTGTAGCCCAGGCTGGTCTCGAACCCGCATTGATCCTCCTGCCTCAGCCTCCCAAGTGCTGGGATTACAGGCGTGCGCCACCACGCCCAGCTATCAGGCCCTTACACTTGTCAGGCAAGTGCTTATTCTAATGAGCGATCTCCCAAGCCCCTCAGTCTTGGTTTGAAATCCAATTTATTTGCGTTTAAGATAGGTACTCCTGCTTTTTTCCAAGTTCCTGAGGCATGGAGTATTGTTTTCCATCTTCTAACTTTCCTTTGTTATTTTTAATGTATTTCTCATTAGTTCACCACCAAGCATAGCTCTGTTTTCTAGGAACAACACTGTCTGCATATAGGATGATTTTGCTACCTGTCTATCAAGAATGTTTTTAATCTCCCGGATTTCTGTTTGAAACTGTTTTATTGGCTTAAATTCTTTTCTATGCTAGTCATTTCTTGTTTGGATCCATGTCTTTAGTTCCTCTAAGTTGTCATTAATATTCTCACTAGACTTGCTAATCATTTGTTTCATTTGGATCACTAGCTATGTTTTCGATTCACCAAGCATTTTACTCATATATGTTATTGTTTCCATTGCTAATATTTCAGATATTTTATGCCTGTCTCAGTTATTCTTCTCTTTTTGCTGGGACAAATACTTGACACCCAAAAGGAAGGAAGGAAAGGTTTATTAAGCTCACAGTTACTAGAGGTTTTAGTGCATATTTAGCTGGCCCAGGGCTGAGTGGGTCAGAGTGGAGAGCATTCATTTTATGGTGGCAGGACAGCAACTATCACAACAGAGGCAACTGACCAACCAGGGCAACAGAGAGCCACAGTGAGAGAGTCTGTTTCTCTGTCTCTCTTGTATTAGGCTCTCTGCCTAATATAATATATAATAATTGGGCCAGGCGTGGTGGCACAGGCCTGTAATCCCGGCACTTGGGAGGCTGAGGCAGGAGGATCGGTGCGAGTTCGAGACCATCCTGGGCTACAAAAGTGAGCTCAAGGCCAGCCTGAACTGCATAGTGAGACCGTGTCTCAAAAAGGACAAAAAAAAAAAATATATATATATATATATATATATATATATATATATATATATATATATAATTATATAATTAATTATATATAATTATATGACATTATATAATTAATATAATTGTATATTAATATATTATATTCAGGCTCTCTCCCTCAGGTTATCCACCTCAGACCACATCCATAATCTCAGCAGTACTAATATCCATAATCCCAGCAGTACTAAAATATATAATCTCAGTGGATCATGAGTTAATCTCAAACTCTATAAGTCCCCACCCCATGAGTGCATGAGGCTTTTCGGGGAGAACTAGACACAAACCATTAACTATACTTTTTGGTTTCTTTTCCTTTGATGTCTCCTGGATTTACTATGGGGGGATTGGGAGCTTTTTGGAGGCACCTTGATTCCTAGTTTTGTCATTTTCTATTTACTTTGGTTTGTTTGCTTTCTGTGTCAACGCTTGCAGATGACATACAGTGGACAGTTTTGTTGATAATATCGAGACCTCTTTAGCTCAAGTGTACTTTTCAGAAATGTTTCCTTGGTCTAGCTATCAATCTTTGAGCTCCAGAATTCTATCACTTCCACTTAGAGGAGAGGTTGCAGCCTGTTTATCTGTCGTTCATTGGGAATGGACCACAGGGATAATTATGGTCGTCAGGCAATCTAAATATTGACAGAGAGAGAGAACTACTGGATAACAGCAGATGCCCCTGTACTAAAGTAGCAAAATCAGCAACAGTAGCATCAACTATGAATAATCACAAATCCTAAGAACACTGTGATACCACTTAGAAATGAGATATACTGTTTTAGCACAGGTCTAAGCAAAATAGATATTGGTATATAGCAAATATGTACTAGATGGAGCAGTTTTACTTCCATTAACAATAGAACAATGTTGAAACCATAGTAAGATATAGGTAACTAACAGAAGACCCATAAGAGTTAATGGTTGTGCCAGTAGGATGAGGTTGTGGGATACAATAGGATGAGACAAAAACAAACAAACTAGAATAAGCAATTTTTAATTGTTAACTAGAAATTAAACAATGAAAGGAGAAAATTATAAAAATGAAATAAAAGATTACCTTAAGCAATAAAAATTAGCAACACTAGCTGACAGTAATAGAAGAAAATAATAGGGAAATGATAATAAGGAGTAGAGATTAAACTAAGGAAAGCAATGAAAAGAATAAAGAAAAAAGTAAGAAAAGGAGAATTAGTAGCAGGAGGAATTAATAAAACGAACAAGGCAAAATAATATAAACAAAGGGAAATAGGAAGATGGGTGATACAATTACAGTCTCTCCAAACTAGAGAGTAAATAAAAACTTTTAAAAATACTAAAGGAAAAAAAAACGGGCCAAAAGAAGAGAGAGAGAGAGAGAGAGAGAGAGAGAGAGAGAGAGAGAAAATTTCCACTTCCAGACGAGTGTCTTTCTTGCAGGGCGTGCAGACCTTAATTCATCAGGCATACTCCCTCTGGCCCTCTTTCTAGCCTGTGCGGCCCTCTTGCAGCTCCTGCCTGAGTCCTCTGTTGAAAGGCTCGTCCATCACAACTCCTGCTTTTGGCAGCTATCCAAGCTGGGACAGGGGCCCCAGAGAGTAGTGGTTCAGTGAGTGTTGGCTTGAGGTTCCTTATTTGGATACTCTGATGGCCACACAGTGAACTAAAAGCACAAGAGGGAGCCCTAAACTTGCTTGAGGAATCCAGGCAAGACCCAGATGTTTGTACGAGAGATATGAGGAGATTCTAGTGAGTACAGGTAGGGGATAGTCTCTCTCTTGAGCCCAGACCAGGGGAATCTTTAACCAGTGTGACATCCAGGCAGAACTCCAGTGGACACAAGACTGGTCTGATGAGGTAGGCTGCAACTCTGCATGGGTCTGTGGCAATAAACAACATAGAGACTCCACTGTGCTCAGGGAGGGGAGTCCCTGGCAGTGAGCAAGGCTTCCAGCAGGCTTGGAATGCCAAACAAATACTTGCATAGACTGGCACTGGGTGTCAGGGTCTGGAAGCACTAAGGCAGGGCACAATGCAGCGAGCACTGGGTGTGGACTCGAGCAATCCTGAGGAACTTGCATGTGTCTGACAACAGCCCTGTATGCCAGATGCAGGTCTAGGCTTGGTGGGACCAGGAGGTTGTGCAGGTATTCCTGCACCATAGACTTAGGACTTCAATGGGCCCAGTACTGATGGGGTCATTAGAGGGTGACCTCAGGCACAAGTCGCTTCATGGCCGGCATAGTCTCTGTTCTTTATGCCTTTGCTTCATAAGGGCAGGAAGGTGTGGAGGGTGCTTCCCCTGCCCTTGGTGGGTGATGGGGAGGAGGACACAGGTTGCAGCTTTCTCCAAGCTTCAAGTGGGATGATGAGGCAAAGGGTTCATGAACCAACATTATCCTGGGGGTCTAGTCTCTACCTGTTCCTTGGATCCTTTGGCTATTTTGGAAGCTCTTGAGAGGGCTGTTCGAAGGGTGCACGGAGTGGGCTCACTAGCCTGGGCTGAGTGGACCACTTTCCCTTTTTAACTACTGTCTGGATGCTTTGTTCATCCTGAAATGTCTTCTTTCCAATTGATTCTCTGCCAGGGTGGTGGCCTGCTCTGCTTGTGGCTCTTGGCGTCCTCGGTGATCTTCTCTGAGGCTCTCTGACGTGACTCACTCTCAATTCAGCCACGTTGGATTGCACATTTTCCTAAAGGAGTGTTTTCATTTAATTGACATACATGAACTATATATCTTTCCTGAGGGAATATTTTTATTTTGGGAAAGTTATGATAACATTGTGAAAGAGCCTCAAATCTAAATAAAAACAGAGAGATGCCAAGCACAGTAATGAGAATT
>PVJA010039200.1:0-19310 GCA_004027025.1 Myocastor coypus | reverse complement strand
TTTATATTACATTCAGGCTCTCTGCCTTAGCTCCCGCCCTAGGCTACACCCATAATCCCAGAAGTACTTCCACCCATAATCCCATCAGTACTAAAACCCATAATCCCAGGGATCATGGATCAAGTCTCAAACTCTAGAAGTCCCTGCCCAATGACTCCATGAGGCTTTGGGGGGACAACTAGACATAAACCATAACAGTGGTGCATGCCTGTAATCCTAGCACTCGGGAGGCTGAGGCAGGAGGATCAGTGCGAGTTCGAGGAGACCAGCCTGGGCTACAAAAGTGAGCTTAAGGCCAGCCTGAACTGCATACTGAGACCCTGTCTCAAAAAGACAAAAAAAAAAAAAAAAAAAAAAAAAAAAAAAAAAAAAAAAAAAAAAAAAAAAAAAAAAGAGTGCAGTGTAGGAAAGATGGGTGGAAGCAGCTTACACTCTCAGCAAGTCCTTCTTTTACATTCTTGCTATGCTGAGGGTATTTCTTATCTGCCTATTGTATGGGTTCAGTGCTGTCAATTTTGATGTTTCTGGTTACTCTTGAGGTGGGGAGTCTCTTTATGTTCTTCTTAGCCATTTGGGGCTTCCCTTTCAGTAAATATTCTGTTCTGTCATGGCATTTTTATATCTTTTTTTATTGATTTCAAAGGCTACTGTACATTCCACATATTAATCCTGGGACCTTCCACATATTGTAAGTAATCGTGAACATTTCTTTGTAATCTGGGTTTGGCTTGCTATTTTGTTTAGGACTTTTGCTGTGAATGAGAGTAAAGATTGGAAAGAGAGTCTTTTTATTACTTTCCTGTGGAAAATCCTGCAAGGAACTTCAATTTGCAAATTTAGCCCCATGTCTACGTATAGTATTAAGTAAACGTATCCACCAGATGTCAGCTCAAGTCCTCCTTTCTGAGCTTGGTGGACTTCTTTAAAAGCCTTTTTCTCCAGTTCTTTGAAACTAGACAAAGTAAATCCTATGACTTGTAGGTTAATTATTATTAAGCTCCTTGTTGTGCTGGGCTCTCTTGTCCCATAACGACATGATATCTGAATGTCTCTTTTCATTTGTTGTCACAAGGAATTCATCAGTATCATATATTTACTCAATAATTTGACTATTGAAAGGTGAGACAGCATGTCTTGAAATAGAAGGACTTCTGTCATCTTATTCGTCTGCCTCTCTCCTTCCCTCAAACTCTGGCCCTATGAGTTCTTCTCTGATCAGATCAAGCAACTTAGTTTCCCCCAAACTTGATTACTCTCAACTGCTAAGCCAAAACACAAATGCTCCCCAAACTCACAGTGCCCCCTCATTAAAGTAATGCATCTCGTAGCCAACTGGATTATAAATATGCTGTACAAAGAGGCCTTCCTCTTTACATTGTAAAACTGATGAGTAGTTTTGGAACAAAAACCTAGTTTGAGAGAGAAGTATCTTATCTTTAGAAGGCACGTGTTTTTTACATGAGGGTAGCTAGGTTTTTCAGGAAGAACAGTGGTAAACATTTCAAAGCAGCATTTCCCTCTGTCTTCTTTTCAAGATGAGGCTTTACCTGGATCTTACTAGTGCACATTGTAAAAACAACATGGACATGGATCTTGAAACCCCATGGATTCTGACGCTGTCAACAGCATGATCCCAGAGAAGTTGCATATCTACCCTGTGCTTTGATTATTCTACTGTCAGATATCTATAAAAATACTTTTTATTTTCTAGTTTGCTTGGAGGATTACAGGTCACTGAAAGGGTCTCGCATGATTCCTGATTTCTGGCATGGAGTATGTGTTCAGGAGATGGTGTGCTATTTTTACTTACTTTGATACAGTAGCTAAGAGCCCCTGGAGGCAGCACACACACCCAGCACATCCTTGTCAGGCAGGGTCTCTATTAACCGATTAGGGGGTGTTGTTTTTGTTTGCGTTACAGTTCTGGGGGAAAATAGAGATTAATATTCTAAAATGTTCAGCTGGATTCTCACACAGAAGTGCACTTACTAGTTGGTAAAGATGTACCCCCAAAGCCTTATACATATACAGTCAGTCATATGGATGGGCCTCTAGATTTTGTGATTGATTCAGTGTTGAGTGCTGGGATTAAAAGTGTGAGAATGTCCTAGGGAAGATAAAAGATGGAGAGGAAGGGCTCTCTCTCCTGCTTCCTCTGTCTCACCCCTCCTGCTCTCTCCCTCTCCCACTCCCTCTTCTCTTACTCCTTTTGCTGTCTTTTGCCACCATGAACTATTGCCCTTCTGCAATGCCTCACCCTGCCTTGGTGCCAGCCAGTTATAGACTAAGACATTTGCAAAGTGTGAGCTAAATAAACTTTTCCTCCTTTAACTTTGGGTGTTGGGTATTGTGTCTTAGCAATGACAGAAAAGTATTTTTGAATGTGGAAGGCCCACCTGAAGATTGTTGCCAAAAGCATAAAGGGAGAATTGGAGGGTGTTATGGTTTATGCTTAGTTGTCCCCGCAAGGCCTCATGCAGTCATGAGGCAAGGACTTCTAGTTTGAGACTTGACTCATGATCCACTGGGATTATGTGTTTTAGTACTAATGGGGTTATCGGACTGAGTATGGCTGGGGGTCATGGGTGTGGCCTAAGGTGGATAGGCTGAGGCAGAGAGCCTGAATGTAATGTAAAGACAGACAGAGAGACACACTGGTGCTGTTGCGCTCTGCTCCCCTGGTTATTATGTTGCCTTTGGCATCATATTGTTGCTGTTCGGCCACCATGAACTGCTGCTCTCTGCCATGTGCCTGTCTGCCTTGGAGCCAGCTGAGTATGGACTGAAACCTCCAGTAACTGTGAGCTAAATAAACTCTTTCTTCCTTCCTAAATAAACTTCTTAACTTCCTTTGGGTATTAGGTATTTGTCCCAGGAATGATAGAGGAGTGACTAAGACAGAGGGGAAGATGATGCACTGCTGACCCAGCCAGTCCTATTGGTTTTTCTGATAGAATCTCAGCTGTTCTCATCCTCAGAGGAGCTTGAGTCCCTGCTGTCACTGAGCATGGCTGCAGCTCTCTTTGGGGGAGCTCTGGTGCTTACCTGAGTGTTGCTCCCTGGCTCCAGTGCAGATCCATCCGCCAGCTGGCACAGATCCTTCATCTCGCTGGCACAGACTTCCTAGCTTCTGCACTGACCTTTGGGCCTTCCCAGGACAGATCCTTGGAGAAGACTTGTATGAGACATTGTCGTGGGCTCCAGGCCTCCAGCTGGATTTATAGAGGATATTGCCATGGACTCCAGGCCCTGAGCTGGATGCTTTGGTCCCTAGTGCAGTTTTCCTGCATTTGACTTTTTGGGTGAATGTTATGAAGCAGTTCTAGAAATTGTATGTCACATATTAAGTCTATTCCCTTAAAAACCCGGACTGCAACACCGATGGATGCTCTTTGGCGATCTCATGTTCTTTGTCTTTTGATATAGTTCATTTTCACCAAAGTTCTCTTTGCCTTTGATTTTCAACAGTGGAAACAAGTCCTAAAATAGGTTGTTAGGGCCAAAAATGCCCACTGGAAAAGTTAGAATGAATGTATTCTTATATCTACCAGGAATGAGGATGGACTTGGCTTCTTTGTAGCCCTCATGGCAAAACCAAGGAGTGCTCATATATGTGCATTTATTTATGGTCATAGGAATTTTGCGATTTGCTAATTTGAAGGTGGTTTATTCTGTATGGCTCTGCCTCCTTTACTGCCTTCAGTGTTGTGTATAAGAAAGTTAAAATAAAGAGGGCATCATCAATCTATCCTAAAAGATATCTTACCTTGCTTTATATATTGAAAATCTTTCCCAAAATGAAGTTTTGTATGGAGAAATAAAAAAGTCAATTGGTTTTTATAAAAATTTTGATACATATTTACTCAGAAAAACTTTGGCCTTGAAATGAGCTACCCATAAGAAAAACTGATAATGTCTAATTAAATAATTAGTTTATACGAACCCATTTTTTTCTGAGCTGCTACAAGAAAATGTAACTGACAGAACAATCATGTTCCTCTGTATGGACTGATCCACGAATGTAGGCTAATTACTGAGCTGTGTGATGACGATGATTAGGATGATTTCATTTATTTTTTAAAAATGTATTTAGTACAGGTCTACAGGGTCTCATTATACAGATCAGACTTACAGTAATCCTCCTGTTTTCAGCCTCTCAAGTGCTGAGATCACAGATGCGTGCCACCATGCCCAGTCTCAACTGCTGTCTCAGTGCACCCCAGGGGTGGAGCCAACATATTATTATTATTTTAAATTCGTGATTTTATTTATTTATTTATTTATTTTGCGGTACCAGGGATTGAACCCGGGACTTTGCTCTCCAAGCAGGTGCTTATGCTGCTGAGCTATCTCCCTAGCAGTGTGATTATTGCTGGCCCTTGAGAGCACATGCCTTTTCTCCAGATATTGGGGTGGGGGTGGGGAACTCATTGGCCTGCGAGCCCTTGTATCAGATCACTGTAGATTTTTGAAATTTCATGTAGCTCATGAGGCCGAGGACTGGTGATTTCTCCCTGCTTGCCATCTGGCCTGCCACCCTTTTAGAGGAGGTGAAACCAGCTTCCCCTACTCGGGAGAGTGCTTTTACTTCTCAATCATGAGCCGCTGTGAGGCCTGACCTGTGGCCAAGTATGTATACTCAAAGCAGAGCAGAGCCATCCCGTGTTTGATAGTGGGGTTGGCCATGCTGAGAAGCAATCGTTCACACAGGCTGTGGGGACAGAGTCTTGCACAACTGAGTATTCAGTTTTTATGCTTGGTACTAAGTGTGGGAACTCAGGAATGCAGCTTGTCTCTTTCTTTCCTCCTATTTCTCACTGCCTTTTGCCTCCATACCTGCTTCCAAGGGGCTCAGCTTTCAGCAGAACCCAGCCTAAGACAGCTCAGCTCTCTACTCATTTTCATTTAACTCTAGTCTGTATTTTACAGATATACTTCCTTTATGAGTTCATTAGTGTCTGATGTCTGTGAGCTCTGTCCTTACAGAGTATCACATGCATGTTTTCATCAAGTAGCTCATAGATTTGTTTGAGATTTGCAGCATCCTGTATTTTAATTCTTTTAAATTATGTATTTGGTACAGGGTCTTATTGTGCGGTTTGGACTTGCAGTGATCCTCCTGTTTTCAGCCCCACCGGTGCTGGGATTACCATGCATGCATCACCATGTTTGGTCTCAGTGGCTGGCTCAGCATGCCTGGGGGCAGGGCAAGTGTGGCCTGTGGTGCTGGGGATCTAACTTTGGGCCCTGTGCTTGCCTAAGCAGGTGCTCATTCTACTGAGCTATCTCACCTGCCAGCACCCTGCAGTTTAATACGTTGTTTTCCTTTGTGCCGAACAACAGAACTTGTGCCTGTTGATTAAACTAATAACAATTTTACTCATTTGTAAAACTGAAGAGCCCTACGTAGCTATGTATAAAACCAGGATGACTGTCCTCTTGAAAGTGAAGGAGCAAACCAATATTGTTCTCTATTTCTTCATCAGCTTAGATTATTTGAATTGTTCAGTTTGTTCATGATACCAGCTCTGTTATCCAATGGAAGCCAACAGATAGTGTAGTAGCTGGGGTTGGCTTTGTCTGTCATACATATGGATAACCCTCCAGGTCAGAGACATTCACTGACTTGGGAAGGGGCAGGTGAATGTGTTCATTTGGGTGGGCTTGGGTGGGACATAACATAAAAAAAAATTAAAGTTGTACTTAGCATTCTGAACAGAGAATGGAAGAACTGAGAAAACAGAGAACTAGTCACCTGTGTTGATCTAATCTAGGAAAATAAGAAACTCTAGGTCCATCTTACCTGGACTGACTTTTTTCATGGGCCAAGGGGATGGGTATCAACCACTTCCTTAAGTCAGTGTTTATCTGGCTCACGTCCTCGCCAACTCAAACTGAGCTTCCCCTATATCACCTCCATAGCAGTGTGACCGCTTCTTGCTTTTGCTTACCTACCATTATTCCCCCACTTCCTAGAGCAGCAAGACTCAGAATTTTCTTTGAGGAATCATTCCTGTTCCAGCTCTCAGTGCTTATTTTAGGTGGGGCTGCTGACCCATCTTTTCAGCCACCAGTCCCAGGAATCAGCTCACTAGCACGTCAGTTCCCCTCACCTCTGTTTTGTGACACACAAATGGGCCTGGCTCAGTTTGGGTCCACCACGGGAGTCCAGCCGAGGGTTTTCATTGGATGTTTGGGGTTGGGGAGTGAGAGAAACTGTCTTTGCATTATATTTGGAGCTATGATGCTAATCCTGGAGCTACTAGTGCTTACTGGAAGGAGAAAGGCTATTGGAACATGGAGTTTCTATGAGGTAAAGACAAGGTTAGAGCCTCTCGGGCACAGAGCATGCAGATCCAGTTTTGCACGAGGAGTCCTAGCCTCACGTTTTCCAGGTATTAAAAGAAAAACTCCCTTTCTACTTGAGCCAGTTTGACTTAGTTTTTTGTTTCTCATTACAGAAGGAGTCCTAACTGACGTGTATTAATGGTGGTAGGGATTGAGATAAATTTTAGTAGCTACTGCCTGTGTAAATCCATTAATAACATTATGGAACATTTTGAGATGAGAAAATGACTATGCTCTTTGGGTTGCAAAAACCCCTCCTCCTTCCGTCTCTGTAGCTCCTTCCAAAGAGCTGACTTTGTCAGGCTTTCCTTCTGTTCCTCCCCTCCCACATCAGTGCGCATGCTCGGGTGGGTGCCGAGGCAGTATCAGGTCCCTGGTCCCTGGCCTCACCCTGCAGCAGCAGAGCTGGAGAAAGCAGGCAACTCTGGGCTGTTTAGAAAGTAATAATATTTAAAAAAAAAAAAAAAAAAAAAAAAAGAAAGTAATAATATTTAAAGAAAGAGACAGGAAAATATATCCATTATAAGCTTTTTCTTTTTTTCTTCTTTTTAGAATTTAAGCTTATGAGTTTATCTATGCCCACTATGTTCATAATTACAATTTGATATCTGCATACAAAAGCTATGTAAAAATTCATTTGTCCCAAATATACAAATTTTCTTTTTGAATAGTTTAAAACATTTTGATCACAGATTTCAACAGAGTTTTAGGCTGAAAAATATTACCAATCTAGCAATATCACTTAACACTGTTTGCAAAACATAAATCTCCCAATGAGTGTAAATCTTCTTTTCTGTAGCTTTTTTTTTTTTTTCTTCTGATCCTCAGGGCACAGGAACAGTATAGAAACAAAGAAAGGTGTTTTCTCTGCAGAAAGCATGGAGAACTAATTTGGCTCTGATCAAATTAAAGATGCCAAGTCCGTCAGGAAGAGTCAAAAGAAAGAAATAGTGTACACAGCCACTTTAGCTCCATGCTGCCCTGATTGTTTCTGTGTCGATGCATGCGTGACGTGTCTTCTGTTTCTCTCTCACATTGTGCTCCAGAACTTACACGAAGACTCCCTATATCCTGAGGAGAACAGACTGAGATTTGATTGTCTTGTGCATAAGGTGGGTCAGCTTTAACTGTGCAACAGAAAGCCACAAACAGCGTCTTACCTGCACAATATTGCTCTTGAAGGCGGCATTAGTTAATGTGGAAACACACTAGAAATGCACACGTTTTGTATTTGCAAACATTTATACAGCACAGTAAAAATTCTGCGATAAGGCCAAACCTTTTTTTTTTTTTTTTTCTTTACCCCTAGTCTGTTTTTATTTTTTTTATTTTTTTGGGTTTTAATGCATTTTTTTTTTAAAGATTAAAGTAAAATATTTCAATTGTAAAAAATACACACTGGGCAAATCCTTACCTGGATAATAAATATCTACATCACAGTACAATAAAATTTCTCTATAAAATTTAAATATGGATTACCATCTATCACTATCAAAAGGAACACTATGTTAATATTTCCATATTATTAAAATAACAGGAAAAATTATGAGCTTATTTTAGAACCAGATGGTATGGCCGCTGGAGAGGGCAAAGAGGTTCAACTGTCCTTACTCTCCTTTTGAGGAGCACAGCGACTTAGTTAGTCACTTGAATTCAGTTTATGAAAAAAGGTTTAGCCTTACAAACATTGGCTACATTTCAAAAACCATAAGACTGACTTCATAATTTAGGACTCATGCAGCTAAAGGTCAATATGACATGGATAGGTTAGAGTTCCATAGAGTAAAAATGTATCACTGACATGACATGCTTTGAGGGTGCTCAGCAATTCCACGGAGGCTGAGTCGGGGTGGGGGGCAGTGTTGGGGGACCAAGGCTTGTACACCTGCTTGCACGGAGCGGTGGAGATGGAGAACGGCGTTGCCGGAGCAGGGCCGGGTCCGGAGGTCCTCCCGATGGTTGCGCTGCAGGTTCGGGTAGTGTCCCTTGGGGACCAAGTGAGGGGCATTGCAGGGCTGAGCATGAACACGTGAAGCACATCATCTGGGACTGAAGCTCACTGGACTAGAAGCTCTGAGATGGTGCGCAATATTTTGAGCGGAATCATAAAGAAGGAAATAGCTTACTGTTTTCACTGTTTCTGGAAGAACTGCACGTTTAAGTTGAAGAGCAAAGTACACTTGAAGGTTTATACACATGCACACACAGGTACATAAGATTGTATGGTGTGTGCACCCCCCCTTTTAATCCCTAAGAGGGAGAGATTTATAATTAAGGACCCCCACGGTGTGGGCATGTCATCCTCTACTGGAAAGTCTCCCCATGCGCGGAGAGGTGAGAAAGTTATTTCCGTCAGGTCCATACTCGATTTGGACGTCTGGACAATACAAGGAGAAAGGTTAAGTAGAGTCAGGCGCAAATCCCTCACAATCAAGGTTTACGGATGGAATCTCGAGATACACTGAGTAGCTCTATGAGTTTTACGTGGGATGAGGCTAGCTGCTTGTGTCACTAGGGGCAGGATTCTTTGAATCCTTAATGCTTTGCCTTGGAACCAGAAGCACTCTGAGACCAGTTCTGTCAGCATCAAGTGCTCACCCTCCATCGTCTAGAGTGGTGCTTTGACTGAGTAAGGCAACGATTCAAGGAGCTGAGGATGAGACATTCCTTTGCCTGGGGATGGCGAGATGGCTGTAGAAGTAAGTTACATTTGGCCAATGTCTAGTTGTGGCCAATCCCCCTAAAGCGTTCTGATCTGGACCCCAGCGTCTGTGAGCCTGTCTAACACCCACCTGCTTGTCTTGCCCCATGTGGAGAAATTCCTCGCATCCCCATGAGCTACAGAGGGCTGAGTGTTCACCTTTCAGAGTGCTCCCTAGGTGTGTTAACAGAGGTGCCAGAGTGCTAACAGAGGCAGCGCAAGACTGGCTAGGGGCAGAAACTCAGAACAGCTGTCTCTGGACAGTGCTGAGCAGTTGACATGCTGAGACTGTCATGATTATGTTTTTATTTTCATCCACTTCCTGTCTCTCGTTAGTATGTTCCATGGCAATATTCTTGTTTCTATTTCCCTGAAGCCAGTATAATTGCTTTACAACATCACCTCCCGCCCCCATGGTTTCCAGTTATTTCTGGCATTTCCAGCACTGTTCTATCCTTCTCCAAGGGCACACTTCTTCCTCTGAGTGGTTCCCTAGCACTGTATCCCATTCTTACTTTGAATCCATATCAAATATAGATTCCTTAATTACACATGGGTTATACTTTTTGTAATTAAGCTAGAAATTGGAATAGGAAAGAAATCACCCAAAAGAATCTCCCTTCCCCAATTTCTACAGTGTTGAGGGTGAGGAGGATTTTGGATATCTTGATTTGCTCATCAGATAAGAAAGCCAAGGCCCAAGGTCCTGAATCTGCCAGCCAGCAGAGTGCACCCTGGAACTCACCTGGCCTGACTTCCAGGCCAGCTATACTCCACTCACCTGAAATAAAACTAGTCAACTTGGTTTTCACAGTGACTTTCATTCTTTTAGGTAAATCTCAGTGATATGGCTTGTTTTCCCCAATATTTCTAGGGTAAGGCAGTAAAAGGCAGGCAAAGGAATAGTTTATAACTACTATGCCGGTGAGGAATGAGGTACATTCAACTGCATGGGTACATTCTCTGCCCACTTTTTGAAGGGGAGGTGATGAGGTATCACCACTGGTTTCTTGGGACAGTTCCTCCATGCTGGCTGCTAGGGCGTTAGGGTGGCAGGTTGGGCAGGGAAGTGGAGAGAGCATTCCCTCATGCCATCTGCAGGAGCTTTCTGCTGTGTGCGTGCCAGGGGAAAGCTGAAGGGACAGGAGGATCAGCATGGGACTGGGGGTGTTCAAGCAGAGGCAGAGGGGAGGGGGAACTAAAAAATGCGTGTGAACAGAGCAAAGAGCTTGAGGATCTCAGATCAGAAGGGAGCGGCCTCAAGCAACCAGGATGCAAAAACCGTGTTTGAACTCAGAATGAATGCACACCAATCTAGCTGCAGAATTCCTCCAAATAAAACTCAAATTTCAGCTTATTCCTGTCTCCTTGATTAGAAGATATGATCCATGGGGAAATCTGTTGTGAGCTCAGCAAAGATGCAGCCAGGAGAAATAAATTCAGGAGCTTGGGCTGACAGATCGGATGCCATTGAAAAGTGATGACACCCTGTAAATAGGTTTGATTTCTGTGGGACTGATTCTGTGAGCCAAAACTGTGAAGAAGCCTTTTTGTCTCGTGGTAATACTACATAATCCCATATGAATTTTTGGAAACTGCAGAGTCACTAACATTGGCGAATCTTCTTAATTTCTTTGGGGTGACTCAAGAAAATGATTTTTCTTGTGGCCTCGACCAGTCAGATGCCTGCATGCCTTTGAGTCATGCCCTTGTTAACAGAATTCAATCAAAAGGTCACACAACGATATGGAATGGCTGGCTGATTTGTTAGGACATAAATATTCCTGCACATTCCAAGTGAACCTGCTAGGACAGCACAAGGGATAAAAACAGATGGGCCGAAGAAAATGTGTTCAAATCTTTCCCTAAACCCCGAAAAATGTATCTGGCCACCAGTAGTCTATGCTCTGCTAACTGGAGCCCCGAAAGAATCAGACTGGATCAAGATGGCCGTATTATCCGGCTTTAAGGCTTCCTTAGTCTTCTGTGTGCCATGTGGCCTGTAGGGATCTTGACTAGGGACAGGTAGGAGCTGGTGATGGGTTGATGCTGGTGAAATAATGATCCTCTCTCACCCCACCTCCACAACTGTAAAACCTTCAAAGCATTCACATCAAAGGACTGGGGAACAAAATGCGACAGCTACAAGTACCCGCATTCCAGGGGCAGTTTCATCCATGTCTTTGCCAAGGGCATCTCCCTTTACCCCCCAAAAGAGCCCACCCAACACAAAGAGACAATGACACAAACAGACACAAAAGAGCTAGGCAATGGAATGAAATGACACCCAGTAGTGCTGTAGGAATTGTGAGAATGAATCCAGTCAGTCTAATCCTCAAACACTTCCAAGAACAAAGGGGGGAACAGTTCCGTGGGGCATTCCACCTTCATGTGCAGGAAGCGGCTGGCGTGGCAGGCTCCGATCATTCTCAGATCCGTCACCTTCATCAGGAGTTTTGGCCAAAAGTGTGTCACGTGATGTTTTCGGTAATTGATATAGTGTTCGAAAGCCAGCAGGAAACTGTCTTGGTATTTCTCTATTCTCTCAACACAGGCAAGCCCTGGACGATCTGAGGGGAAGGAGGAAGATGAAGGTTAATTCAGAGGTGGAAAGGAGAATGCTTACCTGGCTGGATCTGGTCCTAAGGGAGCAGGCAGATGTGGGGCCTCTTCATTGCCTAGGAAAGAACAAGCCTATGTGTGAATTCTGAGGTCCTAAGGGCCAAGGGCCAAGGGGAGGAGCGGCAGTACTTTGGCAAGTTAAATACTTTGTAGGTTAGGCAATTAAGATGGTCGTATAAAAATAAAGAATCGATATTATGGTGCTAAAAAGTTTTAGAGAGGGAAACATGTTAAAAACAAGACGGTGTTTTTCAAGTCCTAAAGGCAGAAGTTCTCAGAGAAATGTTCTTGGGGTCATTCCCATTTTCCCTCTCTGTATCTCTGCAGGGTCATGGGACCCAGCAATAGCACTTTTTTAAAGAAAAAAAAAAAAAAAAGATGGACATAACAATGAAATCCAGTTTCAAAACAGGTGAGTAGGGCAGTTATAACAGATACATTGTATAGCATTGTCTTTCTAGTTCTTTTTTTTGGGGGGGGGGGACCAGGGTTCGAATTCACGACCTTGCACTTGCCCAGCAGGCACTTGTGCCTCGGAGCTATCTCCCCAGCCCCTTCTAGTTCTTTGAAGAATTTTTTTTTTTTTTTTTTTTTTTTTGTACCACCAGATTGAACTTGGGACCTTGTGCTTGCCAGGCAAATGCTTAGACTGCTGAGCTATTTCCCCAGCCCCTGTCTATATCATATTAGCACAGAAGTTTCTTTTTGATAAACTAAGAGAAGTTAGCTGTCTGTCTTAACTATCTTGTGTTCACATGTTTTTCCTTTTTTCCCTTTCTTCCTTTCCCCTTTCTATCCTCCCAGTTTGTCTTTTCTTTTGAACAGTTTCTTCCCAATCAACAATATCTATTTTACATTTTGGATCTTATTTACTTGTTCATTTTCCCACACTAGTGAGACAAGATGATGTCTACACATATGGGTCTTATTTATTATACTTCTGCATGTGGCCTCGAGTTGCATCCATTTACCTTTTCCAGACTCCATTTTATCCTTCTTTATGGCTGAGTTGTACTCCATTATATTGAATTCTATTAAATCTGTTTCTCAGCTGATGGACATCTGGGCTGTTCCCAAGATTTATCTGCAATAACACCCATGCAAGGGTCTCTGTGCGACTGAAATATAGGCTGGAGCGTAGCAGACAGGGTTAAGGAGGAATCGGAACATTGGACTGTGATGTGCAGGTATCATTTGCCACCTGTAGAACATCTTACATTTTTTTCTGGACCTCACAGTATCATTGAAAACACCCCCCCCCCATTACTAGAATTATAAAATATGCCCCATAGCCGTCAGCAGTGACAGTCTCACAAAAGCAGATGCGAGGAGAGTCATCTTGCCAGGTGCTCCTGCTTGGTGCCAGGCTCACAGGGCTTGCCATCACCTCCTGCTCACCCCACTGGGGACCTCACTTTAACCATTTACTTAATTCTCTGACTCACTACAGGCGAGCATTACATGGGAACAGAAATCCATTTGTCATCCGCAGAAGACAGTCACAAACACAGATGCAGTACAAAATCCTGATGAGGTAATACAAGCCCTTTTTCATGACAGCAAAAGGTTTTTTTGCAAGGATTTCGTGCCTAGGATCGCTATCTCGCTGCTTACAAGGGCGGGAGGTGAATGCACGGGGAGTTGAAGTTGGACTTCTACCGCACCAGCTCCACTTGCCTCATTAGGAAATGCGGCCTGGAGGAAACTGCAGAAAAAATGGACCTCTCTGTGTGATTTTGTGGTACTTAAACCTGTTTTTTTCTATGAAAATCTTGGCTAAAATGTTACCTTGAGGACTCCCATGAATATAATGCCCATGTAGGTAGTTCAGTTCTTTTATTTTAATGACACAGAAGCACAGAAGGGCTAGGTTTTGCAGGGGGTCTTAAGACAGGCTCTAGGTTGTTGATTCCTCATGGACTGTGAGGTCCCCCGAAGGGCTGAGGGCTTGGTGCCCACTGCTGTACAGCAGGCCACCTCAGCGCTCTTGGGCCACTGCACCTTCTGGTCACATGGGCTTTCCTCACATGGCCACTGCCTCCAGGAGCTAGAAAGATGAGTCTGAGCAGCAAGGCTGCTAGCAAGACTGAAACCCAGTCAGCCGCCAGAGGTGGCATCAGGGTTCCTGGATGCTATAGGTTAAGAGCAAATCCCAAGTTCTTTAAGTGCGTCAGAGGAGGGACTTACACAGTGGTGTAATGGGGACCCTCACAACCTGTCTGCCACAGTCTGTGGAGGGCTTTTTATGTTATTCCAGTTATACTAGAAATTTTCCATAATAAAAATAATTCCCTTTTCAAAATTCTGACATATCTGAACTTCCTGTAAGAAGTAAACTTCTAAATCAACCTAAAAATAAAGAAGCAATTCTGTTAACTAGAAACCATCAACTGCATGATGGAGTCTCAATATACTTTTATTTATTTATTTATGGCTGGCTTAGCCTGCCCTGGGGGCGGGGCTGGAGAAGCATGTGGGGCTGGGAATCGAACTGTGGTCCCTGAGGTTGCCTAAGCTTGCTGAAGCAGGCACTTTATACCACTGAGCCATCTTGCTGGCCCCCTCAATATACTTGTGATGGATATTTTACCCCCATATTCAGCCATTCATCCAATAAACAGAATTGAATTCTACTGAGCAGAAGAAGCTCAGGTGCTAGGTGCGCAGTTAGATCCATCTCTGGCTTCAAAAGATAAGCAGCACAGAGGCAGATGTGGGCATTCTAAGTGGAAAGTTCTGGATGAGCGCTGGAGCCCAGCCAACATCAAGGTGCTCTGAAACGCGGAGGCTGGCTCTGAAACCGCCGCGTGCTCAAAGGCGAGCGATCTCTGGCGAGGACCGCTTGCACTGCTGGCTGCCTTTCGCTCATAGAAGCCAGAGCTTCTGAGTGAGCTGGGGTGGATTCCAGAGGGCTGTGCATTCTTTGCTATTGCAGTTTTCCCACCTCCCAGAGCTGGATTCTTGGGTCAGTGCTGGTCCTAGAGCTGCTATGATACCGCATGACTACAGCACAGGACTTGTAACACCTGTCTGTGTGTGCTAGGGACTCTCCTTCCTGGAGTCCAACAGCTCTGCAAGAGGTCTAAGTAGCCTGCATGAGGGGAGGCCACAAACAGAGAGGTCGGCAGCTGTGTTATGTCTCAGCCACCTTGGGTGTCTTAAATCTGGAAATGTTGGAGTCATTGTGCTGCACAGCAATAGATACCTGAAGCTCAAGTTGGAGCTGCACTATGAGCAGATTCTGGGGCTCACACATGGGACTTAGCAGAAAGGTGTGTGGCCCCATGCATACTTTACATATATAAAAGCAGGAGGAGGCAGGGTTGGTTAAATACTTTGAAACAGGCTGAGTTGTTCCTAGTGAAGGTGGAGCACTTCACAGTGTCTTTGAGACTTCTCTGGTTTTTTCCCACCACTCTAGGAAATTGTAGACAGCATCAGATACCGGTATTACTATCAGGTGTCTGATGTTCCCAGGCCATGGGCAAACCTGTGTATTCTCAGCAAAGGATGGTACAGCTAAAAGGAGACCAAAAGCTCATCGAGTGCCTTGAAGTAGCACCAGACAACATCATTTTTCACATCCGTAATGAGCCGAGGCCCACTCACCTGAAGACATTAGCAGGACAGCCTGAAGCAGGGCTACTTCCGTGTCATCCAGGTTGAAAGACGACAGAGACATGCCCAGGTCAAAGATGGCATCTGACACAACCCCAAGACCCCCGTTTTTCAGTTGGCCCCGAGTCACTGCCATTTCCCCATTCAAGGTTAAAGTCTCACTTTCTGGGTCATAGCGCACAGCAGCCCGGAGGGACATGATCTCCATGCAGCAGCCTTTGAGGAGGATGATCTGGTCTTCACATGGCAGCTGGAAAGAAGGAGCCCATGTCAGCGAACAGCAGGAGCACAGGGGCCAGCCAGGAGCAATAGTCAGTATCTTAAAAGCAACAGCGTTTATACCTGGTGGCAGACCTCCTACCAGTAGTTTTTTTTTTTTTTTTTTTTTTTTTTTGTGGGACCAGGGTTCGAACTCACGACCTTACACTTGCCCAGCAGGCACTTGTGCCTCGGAGCTATCTCCCCAGCCCCTAGTTTGTTTTTAATTACAAAAATCTTTCTTTCTTTCTTTCTTTCGTACAGGGTCTCACTACACAGGTTGGACTCACAGCGATCCTCCTGTCTCAGCCTCCCTGGCTCTGAGATTGCAGGTGTGCACCACCATGGCCAGTTTGGGTGGCCAGCATGGTATGCCTGGGGTTCTGGGGCTGGCATACCATGTGGTACCAGGCATCGAACCTGGGACCTTATACTCGCCACACAGGTACCTAGACTACTGAGCTATCTCCCCAGCCCTAGGTTTTTGTTTGGTTTTTAGTCTCTATAGTCCAGGCTGGCCTCAAACTTAGGGCGATCTTCCTGCCTCAGCACCCCAAGAACTGGGGTTACATTTGTTTGCCGCTCTGCCCAGCTATAAGTAGCTTTTACACACCAGGTTTGTGGTAATCTTCAGCAATTTTGATCTCAATAGTTTTTTTTCTTTTATGGCAGATATAGGTCTGGAACTGGTATTATTGTCATGTGTGGAACTTCACTAATACCTCTTTATGTTGGGGTCTTAAAATTACATTTCTGCCTAGGAACTGCCTGAGAGTATTTTTTGGGGTGGTGGTGGAGGTGCTCCTGTTGCTCTGACTGTTAGCAGCACACGCACTCTTCAGCTCACAAGGGGGGGCCTCTTGAAAGAGTTCACTCCTCAGGTCTCGCAGAGGCCAGAGCCAGGAAGTTGCTGACAGATGTTTGTTATCTACAAGGCCCGTGGAGTGAAAAGCGTTGGCCAAGCACAGAGCCCAGAATTGAGACTTCGAGGTTCCCAAGGCTATGTTCTGCTCAGGAACTCAGACCCCAGAATTACTCAATGCTTTTTGCTAGTGCTGTCATTTCATTTCCAGCTTATTTGTTTACTCTGTTACTTAGGATTTGTAATAATTATAAATAATAATAAACTTTGATGTTTGCGCAGCAAAAACAGAAAGTGAATTTCCAGAAGGCAAGAAAGTTTAAATGCTATTATTGAACCCATTTGAAAAGGTCTGCGTTAACAGGAATTTTGAATGCATTAGGCCTTTACATTCATTACCTTGTTTAAACTTTACAGAAATGCAGCGGGATAAATATTTTATTTCTAATTTTACTCAGAGATGGGAAAGCCCAGACACTGACAGGGGGAGTAAATGCTGAGGGTCCCAGGAGTATTCGTGAGGCTAGGGCTTGAAACTGGAGTACCATGGATGACTAAATTTGCATAAGCAATGAATATGCAGATTATAGGTAATATATACCTCTTCATTAAAGCTACTACAAATATTTTTTGGGACATGCTCTTGGCAACACTAAATTAATTCAATGTAGCTATTGGGATGGGTCATGTGTAGCTATGGGTTTCCTATGATGAACATGATTATTATGTATCTAAATTGTGCCAACACACTTAATTAATGATAAAAATTCAATATAGGTTACTATATAATAGTGAAAATAGAGGCTGGGGTTATAGTTTAGTGGCACAGGACCTGCCTGGCAAGCACAAGGCCCCAAGTTCAATTCCTAGCCCTGAAGAAGAAAAAATAGTGAAAGTAATAATACTAAATTAAATTTTTATTTTATTTTAATTAAAAATTAATTTTTTTTCCTATTTCAGAACTTGTTTGTTTGTTTATTTATTTATTTTTATGGCTGGCTCAGACTGCCCTGAGGGCAGGGCTGGCGCAGCATGTGGTGCTGGGGATCAAACCGCGGTCCCTGCAGCCACCTAAGCTTTCCTAAGCAGGTGCTTTAGACCACTGAGCCATCCTGCCAGGCCCTACTAAATTACATTTAAAATATACAGTATTTTGTATTTTTCTCTAGCTTGGCCTAGCCATTTTACCTTTTTTTTCCCCCTTCACTTTTTACCTTTCTCTACAGAATAAAGTTCATTTACTATTTGGCTCTAGGAGCCATACATACGAGTTGTTTCCTTCCATCCACTTAACTCCACTGTGATTCACTTTCACATAGGGCCAGACTTGTATCCCTGGCTTATGGCCTTGAGCTCCTGGCCCTAGGCATGGGAGGCAGGAGGAAGCTCTGGCAGGAAAGGATAGAGGCAGGCTTAGGCGCCAAGGGCAGGGGAGCCCCTTCTACCCCTCAGGGTCATGGGAAAGCAGGTGGCATGCAGACTGCAGGCCCCCATTTCTGCATTCCCCCCAAGTTACTGGTAAGGTTCATGATGAGGGCTGCTGACACAGGACAGCACTAGAAATTACTCATCAGCTAGAACCACTTGTATCTTACATCTGTCACTGAGTGTGCAAATGTGGGCAGGACCCACTTTTGAAGGTGGCATATGCCCCTGAGCTGTCTCCCTGAGGTGGCTTCTTATGAAAGATTTCTTTGTAAAACCCACTAACTTTGGCTGAGTAGTTCAAACTTAAATGAGAGCTGAGTAAGTCTGTGTAAAGGATCATCAAGAGTTTAAAAGCTGGGTCAGACCCCATTTCCTATAAGAGGATGGCTAGGGTCCTGGTGAGGTCCCACACATGGGCACATCACCTCTCTGGCGCCTGCCACCATGCTTCCATTGTGAGAATGTGCCAAGAGGTCCTGCCAGGCAGAGAGGCAGGCTCCTCCCACAGAGCCTTTCGCTTCCTTGGGAGAGCATCTCTTGGGGTGGCTGGCAAAGACAGTGGAACCTTCCAGCAGTGGGGCTTGTGTTTGATTCTGGCAGCTTTGCTGGCAATGATTTTGGATCTTGAAGTCCTGGTGTCACACCAGCTTTGTTTGGGGTTAGCAGGGATCTTGGCCAAATAATCGCCATGACACACTTTGAATAGCAGATATGTCAAACTGCATCTGGCAAGAGAGTCCTGGACCACATGGGATCTGAAGGCTGCTCAGTGGGTCGCTATCTCAAGGCCCTACATAGTCCTTTGCCCTTTGTGGGGTCTGAAGACAGTGGAATAGGCTGGCAGGCACCTGGTGGCCCTCAGCACTGCAAACTTAGGCGTTTCTGCCTTCAAAGTGCCACCTGCCTCTTTGTAAACAATATATCATGTTTGAGAGAGAGATGGATTCTTGCCCAAGGAAGCAGGCTTACATTTCTGAGGACAATCTGGAGAAAGAGAAGCTGTGCTTGGAAAGTTCCATGTTGACCCCTCATCCATGTGCAAATGTAAGAACACAGTATTTATTATTTATTTATTTTTGGCAGAATCGGGGATTGAACTCAGGTCCTTGCATTTGCTAGGCAAGCACTTATTCTACTGAGCTATCTCGCCAGCCCCCAGGGGATGGAGACAGTGTTGCCTCCCTCACCCTCCCTCCTCTTCCTTTTCTTTAGCTGAAATATCTCTAGTGGCTGGTTTACATGAGCTTTACATTTGAAAAGATATATCTGGGGGGGGGTGCTGGAAGGGTGCTTGCTATATAACTGTCAGGCTAGCTTGGAGTCATTCACTCACTGGAGTTGCTCTTCTGCTACCAAAATCAGAAATCAGAGCTGATGGACAGAGAGGGAGGGAGGGAGAGAGAGAAGGAGAGAGAGAGAGAGAGAGAGAGAGAGAGAGAGAGAGAGAGAGAGAGAGAGAGAGAGAGAGAGAGA
>PVJA010039199.1:0-19299 GCA_004027025.1 Myocastor coypus | reverse complement strand
CACACCCAGCTGCACTGATTTATTTATGCCATTATTTTTTAATAGCAAAACACCAAAAATAGGCCAGGTATGGTGGCACATGCCTGTAATCCCAGCACTTGGGAGACTGAGGCAGGAGGATCAGTGAGAGTTCAAGGCCAGCCTAGACTACAAAAGTGAGCTCAAAGCCAGCTTGAACTGCATGTGAGACCAGACCCTGTCTCAAAAAAGACAAATAAACAAACAAACAAATAAGCAAAACATCAAAAATAATCCGAACATCCATCACTTGGGGACTTTTCAAAGGAACTGTGAGCGCCTCCACACAAGGTACAAAACCGTGTTGAGCGTCCCGTTTTGCTTTTGTTTGAAGAAAAGCATGAGTATGATCAGCTCTGTAGTGTGCTTACACAGGCCATTGTGCTGATGCGTCTGTCTCTCTCCTTTCCTGCATTTCTGTTCTTGTTCTGGAGACAGAGCTCAGGGCCTCGCACAAGCTGGGCATGCCCTCCGCCCCCAAACGCACCTCATCTCTGTACTGAGGTCGATAAGCATGCGCTATCTCTAAAATCACACTGCGAGCAGTGGTTACCTCTGCTTAGGGAAAAGAAGATGGAACTAGGAGCGGGAGGGACGTTTCCTCTTCACCGGATCACTTTTGTTGTTAGAATTATTTTGTTAGAGCCGGGCGTGGTGGCTCACGCCTGTAATCCCAGCACTCGGGAGGCTGAGGCAGGAGGATTGGTGCGAGTTCGAGACCAGCTTGGGCTACAAAAGTGAGCTCAGGACCAGCCTCAACTGCATAGCGAGACCCTGTCTCAAAAAGACAAAAAAATATATATATATATTTTGTTAATCTTCTATTGATTTATATATTTGGTACAGGGTCTCATTACAAAGCTTGGACTCAGAGCAACCCTCCTGTGTCAGCCTCCCCAGTGCTGGGATTCCAGGCGGTGCCACCACGCTGAGTTTTGGGGGCTGGCACAGCACTCTCTGGGCTCTGGGGCTGGCACAGCATGTGGTACCAGGGATCAAGCCCAGGTCCCTGTGCTTGCCAGGCAGGCACTTAGACTGCAGAGCTATCTCCCCAGCCCTCTTTGAATTATTTTTAACCCATAGTCCTATTACCTATTAAACAAATATATTTTTAACAGCAAGCATCAAGCCAGGCGTAGCTGCCATGCCTGTAATCCTAGCACCTTCGGAAGCTGAGCTAGACCGAGCCATTTGGTGACCTAGCAAGACCCTGTCTTAAGAGCCAGGGCCATCGCTCAGCAGCATAAGCACCTGCCTGGCAAGCACAGGGTCCTGAGTTCAATCCCCAGAGACAATGAAAAGACCTTGCCTTAAAATAAAAACTAAGATAGAAAGGGCTGGGCTTCGCTCAGAGAGAAGGCGCTGAGCTCGGTGTCCAGCACTGAATGAGTGAGCAGCCCGCCTCCTTGCGGTGCTGTAAGGACCAAGTGAGACTGGGCTCATGGTGCCCTGCATTGTCCTGGCACATGGAGGCCACCGCTGCCGACCCTCAGCTGGCTTTCACACCCAGCCCCCACACCAGGGAGGCCCCGTTTCCCTGGGTCTCTTACAAGATGGAGGAAACTGAGACTTTGAGAACAGTTCTTCATGTTTTGGGTCCCACCCTGTGCCAAGCCCTGGTCCAAGTCCCCCAGGTGTCCTGTTCTATCCTCCCACCCACCCGGGGGCAGCTGAGGGCACCGAAGCAGAGCTGGCGTCTCTGCCTCTGAGCCGGACGTCCTGCCAGCTCCCTGCCTGGCCTCCGGCCTCAGCGATAAGGCAAGAGACCACATGGCAACCTCCTACTTCCTCTTGTCTTCTAGCTGGAAAAAGAGCAGATCGAGTCTATAAATGTTGGCGGCACCAAGCTAGTGATTGACGGTAGGTGCTCAGTGTGGCCCGAGCGAGGCTGGCTGTGTGCTTCCTCCTCCCCTCCCTCCACGGCCACAGGCCCAGCTCCTGCGGGGGACAAAGGCGGGACCCTCCTGGCCAGCAAACCTGCCCTGGCAAGGACCTGTGGGCGGAGCGCCTCTCCTGTGTGTGGAGCTGCACGGGGCCTGCCGGGGTGGGGGGAGGCAGGGAGCGGAGTGGGTCTCCATGGTGTGGAGAGACAGAAGGGGTAGTGTCTGCCATGAGCGAGCCAGAGAGCAGCCCCCCTGGTGTCCCGTGGCTCCGCGCTGCCGCTCTCCCTCATCCCGCACTGCCTGTTTCCTCTGTCCCCGCAGAGGGAGGCTTTCTCCTGCTCTGTTCCTGAAGGGTGGCTCAGGGGCCAAAGCCACACTGGGAAAGAAGGAGCAGACAGGCCTGGCGCCCAGGGGTCCATGGGGCGGGGGCCCGGCCCACACCCAAGTTAAGGGTGCATCCCCGCAGCAGCTCTGGATTCTGGGTGCATCGGGCCTGGGCTGTGTGTTGAGCACTGAGGGGTTCGTGCCTCCTGGGCCGCCTTCTGCTCACACTCGGTCCCTCCTGCCTGTCTCCGCGCGTGCCTGCGACCCCGTGCGCGGTCGCCGCAGCCTGCATCCGCCGGCGCATTCCGAGGCTCATCTACACCAGCACTGTCAATGTGGCATTTGGCGGGAAGCCCATAGAGCAGGGTGATGAGGACTCTGTGCCCTACTTCCCGCTGGACAAGGTACCGAGGCCCAGGGGTACCTGGGTGTGGTCCAGAGGGCAGGGTGTGGAGGGAGGCGAGGCCCACAGGAAAGGTCCCCAGCCAGGGGACGCAGCTTACCTCTGCTTCATCTTATGGCTGGAGGAGCTCCAAAGTCAGACAGAGCTGGCCTGAGTCCCTGCCTGACCCCCTTTTTTTAGTCTTTTTGAGACAAGGTCTCATTATGCAGTTCAGGCTGGCCTTGAGCTCACTTTGTAGCCCAGGCTGGTCTCAAACTCGCACTGATCCTCCTGCCTCAGCCTCCCAAGTGCTCTTGCCCCTTTTGACCTGAGCAAGTTGCTTCACCTGGTGGGGGGAAGCAGGGGATGAGGGACCTGGTGTGCAGACGCTGTGGGGAGACGTCCAGCGTCGGCTCCAAGGTCTGAGTCTACGCGCCCTGTCACCGTACTGTTGTGATCCCGGTGCCCCTCTGCTGCTGTGACCATGGAAGGAGACACCCTGTTCTACCCAGGGGGAGAGGAGGGCTGTGGGACCGCGACTCAGCAGTACTGAAGCCTGAGTCTGCGGAATCCGCAAGCACATGGTCCGAGGGGAAGCCGTTGCCCAGGGCCAGGCTGGGACGGGCAGTGCTGCCAATCCCAACGCTGTGGATCCCAGCGGGTTGCTCTGTTCTCCTGTCCTCTGGTAGCACACGGACCACTACTCCCGCACCAAAGCCATCGCCGACCAGCTGACCCTGATGGCGAACGGGACCCCTCTCCCGGGTGAGTAGCCTGCGTCCCGCTCACAGCACCCCTGCCTGCCCCCTCCTCCCTCCTCCAAATATCTGGGGACTGTAGCTTCTAGCCAGCAAGCATCAGAGGCCGGCCGTCCTTCTCAGGGACGACTCCTGGGCCCTTCGGCGCTTGCCACTGAGGACGGTGGACACCTGCAAGGCTGATGTCTCACCTGCCAGGGCTGCAGCCCACAGGAGCGGGTCTGTCTCTGCCCTGAGGTTCTTCAGGGCCTGATGGGAAGAGACTGAAGCTAACCCATGCCTAGGCCACCCCGGTTTAGAGTCCTCCTTAAAGAACCGAACAGAACAAATGTGGACAGAGCTGCAGCTCTTTGGAAGGGGCCTGAAAGCTTAACCTTTAATAGCAGTCCAGAAAACAATGGCCTCCAGGGCTTCCCTGCACTATCCATGCGATTACAGAGGAGTAATCCACACCTACTGAGGGTTCCTTCAAGCCAGGCCCCACTCTGCTGCTAATCTTCTGCAAAAGACCTCCGGGCTTCACAGCTTCCCCCGGGAGTAAGCGCCCCAAGCGTCCCTCCCTGCCCTCTGACCTCAGGGCTAAATCCACCCAGAGAAATTCCTTCTTACTTCAGTGATCACTCCTGGCTTTCTGGAATCCAGAAGGCAAACCTAATGAGACAAACTGGGTTTCCCTTCATTGCCAAAACCGTCCGACTTTGGGAGCGAATGATACTGGACAGGAGGGATGGTACGCCCTGGCTGCAGGTGAAGAATGCAAGACCTGAACTGACTGCCTTAACTCACGGCCACACAGCGGTTCAGTGGTTCAGTGGCAGAGGTGGACTGGGGCCTCAGCCTCCGTGCTGTGCTGCAGGCCCGGCCCGGAGGGGCAGCTCCCTGGGCTTGGACCCCTGCCCCCCGCATCACCCTGGACCAGCCAGACCCGGACCGGTGGTCCTGGTGGCCACACGCAGCTGTGTGTTCCCAGAGTCTGACCTTGTTCAGTTGCACTCCCTCTCTGCCCAGAGCCTCCCCAGCCAGGCCAGACGACACCTAATCCTCCAGCTGAGAATTATTTATATGAGCACCCCCAGCTTTCCATGGTCAGCGCAGTCATGGACACCCTGGGCCCGGCCCCTCCGTGATGTGGCCGCTGTGTGCCCCACCAGCCACCATCAGCTGCAACCCGATCTCCAGCCTCCATGCCCCAGAGACCTAGAATTTAAACTTAGCCGTCGGCTGTTTACGGAACTGCTCACCCGATACCCGCCTTCCAGGAGTGCAGCAGGTCATCAGGGGTGATGGCTACTCCCTGCGACCCACGCTGGTCCCTGGCGCAGGCCCGCTAACTTGGGTCCCAAAAGAGACCTCCCGAGCACAGGTGGCTGTGCTCGACTCTGAGCGTGTGTGTGCCATGGCGGTCACAAATGCATTGCTGGAAACAACAGCGCTCTCTGCTCTCTCCCCCTGGAGCCAGAGCCTGACCTGGACATGAGCGCAGCTGCTTTCCTCCGAAGGCTAGGGTCGGGAGGTCCTCCTCACTTCCAGCTTCCGCTTGGCCTTCAGACCTGCGCTCCCTGCCTGTCTTCAGGCGACCTCTGCCCCTCTCTGTCTCTTCTGTGAGTCTGCTCTAAGGACGCTGGCCACTGGACGTAAGGCCCCGCTGGATGATCTCAGCTCGAGATCCTTAGTGCAGCCATGCGATAAGGCCAACACTCACAGGTTCTAGAATATGAACATGCTGGGGGCCCTGTGGCACCCACCCCACTGGGCCCCGCTGTGGAGTGAGCGACTGAGGGATGGGGCCGTCTGGGCGTCCTGTTGTGATGTGGGGACCCTAGTCCTGGCTTGTTTCTTGGGAAAAGGGAATTTACACGAGAAGGGCGTGGCACAGCTTCTGGAAGACAGACTTCCGGAAACATGGCTACGGGGGGGGGGGCAGCCCGAGAGACGAGGTGACGGGGGCTGGCGACTGACTGGTCCCCTCGGGTGACCCCTCCGAGGGCTCTGGGTCTCAGGGTCAGGGCTGCTCAGTCACCCCTGGGAGAGTATGCCGCGGCCTCCAGCTTGATGGCTCCCGCCCTCCCCACTGACCCTGACCCCCACCCCTGTGTCCTAGGAGGAGGAACTCTGCGCACCTGTGTTCTCCGGCCGCCAGGGATTTATGGCCCTGAAGAGCAGAGACACCTGCCCCGAGTTGCGGTACGGTTGTCCTAGAAGAGCGAGGCAGAGGCAGAGAGAGCCAGGGCCATGTGTACAGCGACTGGACCCTCCCCATCCCTGGGGGACCACGCTGGTCTGAGGGCAGACTTCCCTGGGACTCCAGGGACAGAGGGAGCCATCGCATCCCCCCCCCCCCCGCTGCCCTCACCAGCCGTGGACCCCTCAGCCCTCCAGGATCAGAGCTCCTGGTGTGGGCCAGCTAGGCCCAGCAGGCCAGGGCAAGGGAGCTATGACCCCAGGGATATGGAACGTGTCACCTCCGTTCACATGTGCTTGCCTTAAGAGTGGTGCTGGGGACACGGCCACAGGGGGCTCCGGGCCCTGCCCTCTGCCTCCCACGTTCTAGCCAGGGAGAAGAGGTGGGTGGGGCTGAGGGAAAGGAGAATATGCCAGCTCCGGAGGGCAGGACAGCTGGGGCCTTCGTGGTGGGTGCCCTGTGGAGCCAGCAGAAGGGATCCCAAGAGCTGGGGAGCCAGAGAAGAGGCCGGGCAGAGGAGGCAGCTCGGCGCCGCTGGCTGGAAACCGCGCTCTGAGGCTGCGCAGCAGCCGGCACCCTGTGGCCGACGGGTAAGGCTGCACCAGGTCACAGGGGCCATGGAGAGTCACCAGCGAGCGGCAGGGGGCGCTCTTCTGTCAGGCCCTTGTCACTCTCTTAAAAATATTGGCCAAGCTCTCAGGGAAGGTGGGGGTCAGCCTCAGTGACTGCTCTCCATTTATTCGTGGGACAGATAGTTACTGACTTCTTACTGCGTGCTCAGGACTGTCCTAGGTTTTAGGAAGGTCAGGGACCGTCAGGTGACCCCCGCCTTGGGGGCTTCCTCTCTCCCCCAGGAAGGGACAATAGACTCAGTTACCAGTGTGCTGGTAGATGAGGTGTAGGGACAGGAAGGTGGCCGTGGCAGGGTGACCACGGAGAGTGGCAGTGGAGACGCAGTCACATGGTACCTGGAGCCTGACCTGGAAGCACTTTTTGGCTGTTGGCAGGGCCTGGGCTTTCCCCGTGGCAAGGTGGGTTCCCCTGGGACCCCAGCCCCAACTTGGGGTTAAAGGATCAGGTGGCAGGGGTGAGGCGGGGCGGACGGGAGCAGCGGGAATAACACCGAGACGCCCAGGCAAGAGCGAGGGCGGCAGCCAGCAGGGTGAGGAGTGGACACGCGGGCCAGGCGGCTCTGCAGATGAGTCGCGTGCGGCTGTGAGCAGGGCAAAGGGAAGGTGGCTGGAGGCCAGGCCTGCCCCGAGCCGGGAGCACACGGGGCTGCACAGCCGCCCCTGGCCTCAGTCTGCACGTCCTGCCCCTCCCTGTTCACCAGAGCCACATCAGGAAGAGGCTGTTCATGTTCCGGTTCGGGGACCGCGGGACGAGGATGAACTGGGTCCACGTGCGCAATCTGGTGCAGGCGCACGTGCTGGCGGCCGAGGCGCTCACCGCAGCCAAGGGCTACGTGGCCGTGAGTCTCCCGTGAACCCCGCCCCACACACAGGGTGCTCCAGACCCCGCCCCCATCTCCTTCCTCCTTTTGGCTCCGGGCGGGGTTGTTGGCCTGAGGACCCCAGGGTACAGGTGGAGGCACCTTCCCAAAGCCCTTCACAGTGACGGCAAGCGTGGTGCGTTGACTCCAAAATAGCAGCCACATTCCATCACTGGAACAGCCCAAGAGGGAGCGTCCCTTATTATCTCGCCATTTCTCAGATGAAGAAACTGAGGCACAGAAAGCTTGATTGACGTAATCTGGGTCACAAAGCTTGTCAGTTTGATGGCCTTACAATGTACAGTGCCTGTCCCCGGGCCATGGGGCTGTTCAAAAGAATAAAGGGGTTGAGGCCATCAGAGGGGCGAGGCCAGGTTGGGGGCAGTTGTCTCACTGCCCTCCCCTCGTGTCCCCCTCAGAGTGGACAGGCCTACTACATCAACGATGGGGAGAGCGTCAATCTCTTTGAGTGGATGGCCCCGCTGGTAGGTATCTGGAAACCAGCCCTCTCAAGGGAGGTTCTGGAGCGCCGTGTTCTCTCCCGTTCACCCTCTCCCACTTCCGGAAGGATCAGAGGCTGTCACAGGGGAACTTCCTGCCTCCCAACCTGTGTCTGCCTCTAGCCCTCTGGGGCTTTTGTTGTTGCCTTGGTCGCTTTGCTTTGTCGAGCTAGGAACAAGTGCATATGCTGAGCAAGCGGTGCCAAGTACCACCCCACCTGAGCTGCCCTGCTCCCTGCCCTGGGGCCCACCGTCCTGGCTGTGGAGGCCCTGGACGAGCACTGTAGCAGGTACCCAAGGCGCACAGGGAGCTCCCCAGCCCTGGGCTCCTGCGGGAACTCTGGCCTCCTCTCTCAGGGGCCCACAGAGGCCTCCGGGGGCCAGGCTGCCTTGGCGAGACAGAGCAGAAGCTGGGCTGCAGGCCCCGGCTCCAGCTCACACATTTCCTCACCAGCGTCACCTTCCACCTGGGGCAAAGCCAGCCTGGCATGGCCAGCAAGAGATGGTTTGTCCTCTCGGCTCTGACACCCCACAGGAGATTTGTTTTGTTTTGTTTAAATCGCAAACATATGGAGATTCCACTCACAAGCCATGCAGATCATCTATGTCAAGCATACCAGTGATTTCTGGTCTATTCAGAGCTGTCCCGCCACCACTGCCATTTATTCATTCATTCATTCATTTATTGTGGGACCAGGGTTCACACTCACAACCTTGCACTTGACGGGCAGGCGCTTGTGTAATGGAGCTATCTCCCCGGCCCCCATTCATTTTAAAATAAGTCACCATCCTCATCAGAACAGAACCAGTCCGCACCTGCAGCAGCGGCACTGCCAAGCCTAAGCAGCCGCAGTCTGCCTCTGCAGATTTCGCTTTCTGCACATTCCCTGTAAATGGAAACTGCGTGACCCTGTGCGCCTGCCTTCTTCCCCCAAGTTTTCAAGTTTTTTTTTTTTTTTTGGTGGAACCCGGGATTGAACTCAGGACCTTGCACTTGCCAGGCAGGCACTTATGCCCCTGAGCTATCTCCCTGGCCCCAACTTTTCAAGTTTGATCTTCGCTGTAGCATGCGTCCTGCCGGTATTTCCTTCCTTTTCACTGCCAAAGAGACTCCCTTCTGGGGCCACGTCACCTGGGGCCTTATCTATTCATCAGTGGACAGGGATTTGGGCTCTGCATTTCCAGGTTGTTGGAGATCATTCTCAGTGCACATTTGTGTGGGCTGTGTGTTCGGCTCTCTTGGACATGTTCCTAGGAGAGCTGGACTGTAAGTAACCGCCTACCATCTGGAGAGGCACCCCCAAACCCTTCTCAAAGCAGCTGCAGTATCTCATGCTCCCTGCAGGGGAACAGACCTCAGTCCCTCCTCTCCCACCAGCCCTTGCTATGCCCTGCCCTTCAGGCCTGGAGAGCGCCTGCCATGAGGAGCTCGGGTGCCAGCCTGCTCCTTCATGCATCTCAGCCACCTTCTCCTGAGTGCAACTTTCCCCTGGAATAGAAAAGTCAATTCGAGAGAACTCAGATATGGCTTAAGTACCTGAAAGTGTCTTTCGGTGTAGACAGATGTAAACAGGAACCAGGTGGCCCAAATGATGCCAGGTTATGGACCACCCATGCACTCAATCCCTGCTCAAGACCATTGCAGCCTTGGGCCAGCCTGGGGTCTACTTGCGGGGCATGGGGCGTCCTCTGCTGCCAGGGTGGGTTAAGGGCCCGGGTGGGTTTCCCCCACCAACCCCTGAACGATCTGTTCTCATCTCAGATGTATTCCCTTGTAGTTTGAGAAGCTGGGGTACAGCCAGCCCTGGGTCCAGGTGCCTACTTCCTGGGTTTATGTGACAGGTAAGGAGAGGGATGCACGGACTATGGCCCAGGTGCACCGGGTGCACACAGGCATGGTTTACTTTATTGCAAACCCAAGGCCAGATTAGGGGGCCAGGCTCCAAGGGCTCTGAATTGCCAAGCCCTACCCTACACTTGGAGGGGCACAGGCCTCAACACTTGGGGTACCCCACGCCCCTCATGGTCTTGACCCTTGTTTAAGTCCTGATCCCCCTGCAAGGCCACATGGTTGGCCCAGTGTAGGGATGGGGAGACCCAGCCTCTGAGGCACTGACCCGGCTTGCATGGGCACCTGGACATGGCTGGCTCCTGTTTCCTGCATTGGCAGGTGTCATGCCAGACAGGAGGAGGAGGGGCCCTGGGGCCGCCCTGTGCCCCATGGTCGCCCTGAAGTGAGGGCTGTCCTGGGACATGCAAAGGCCCCACTAGCCCCAGATGGCCTGCCTCACCTAAAGGTAGTGTCTGCCTTCACCCCACCATCACACCCTTGCTGCTGCCCCCGTTCTCACCCCAGCACCTGGCCTCCTTCCCGCTGGAAGACACAGTAGGCGTCTGGCATGGCATGAGCAGTGTGGGGCGCCAGGTGGCCCTCAAGTCCTGGGTCCCCAGCACACCTGGGCCCGGCCCACTGCATTTTCAGGGCACTGGGATCTTGCCATTAACAACAAGGGTTTGCACACTTGCTCCCCAAGCGCATCTTCATATGGCTCCTCGTGTATGGCACTGCCCCGCACATGCTCAGTGCACCAGGCCGTCGGCCACAGGGAGGGCTGTAGGCCAGGGTTGTGTGTACACTTCCGCTTCCTGGCATGCAGACTACGACTCAGGTTTCTCCACCTGGATTGCACAGTAGCCTCATCTGGAGCCTTAAAAATAGAAACTAAAAATATAAGCCTTGGATCCGGGCATGGTGGCGCACGCCTGTAATCCCAGCACTCGGGAGGCTGAGGCAGGAGGATAGGTGAGAGTTCGAGACCAGCCTGGGCTACAAAACTGAGCTCAAGGCCAGCATGAACTGTACAGTGAGACCCTGTGTCAAAAAGACCAAAAAAAAAAAAAAAAAAAAAGCCTTGGCCATGCCCCAAAATCGAGAGGACGGGTGGAAGGGAAGCACCCCGATTCCTAAGTGCCCATGTTTGGCCTGGGGTAAGGAGCGCTGCTCCCACCCGTCCTCTCTGCGAGAACGCAGTAGAACAGGAGCAAGGTCCACTGAGGCATATGTGAGTGCTTAACGCCACTGTAATAACAGGGTTCTGTGGACACCCTTCCCAGCTGGCCAGGCACCTCCCCAGCACTGCTGCTGACTTAAGGGAATCTGGTGACTTTTTCAGAGGGAACTCTAGAAAAGCCAGTAGCGCCCCCAGTTAGCTCACCCTCAAGGCCTCTCTGAGGCTCGCGTGAAGTGAGATCCCGGGACACGGGCCCTCTCCCTGCAGCCGCGGTGATGGAATTCCTGCACCTGGCCCTCAGACCCCTGGGCAGCCTGCCGCTGCTGCTCACACGCAGTGAGGTAAGTGGGCGCCTGGGCCGCTCTCTTCCTCCCAGCCCTGCCCCTGCCCCCTGCACTCTCCCCTCCTCTGTGGTCTCAGGGCCTTCCGCGGGACCCCATCCTACGATGGCTCCTTTAGAATCTTCCCAGCTGCTGGGCTGTGGCTCTGGCTGTGCCACCTGGGTCTAGAACAGGACAGCTCTCGTCCTTCCCTTCTTCCAGTTGTTTGCTGAGCTTCCCAAGGCCGCGCTGCCTTCAAGGTCAGCCCTCCACACGTGGCCGAGTGCGCACGCGCGCAGCGGCTGTGCTCGGTAGACAGCGAGCCTGCGCTGAGCCCCTGCCAGCTGGTACAGAGTGCCGTTCTCTGTACGCAGTTCTAGATTTGCTTAGCACGTGCAGTTTAAAAGAGGTTGTTTTAATGCAGATTGTAAACAGGAAGCAACGGGTGGTGTCTGGGGTTATTTCTTTTTTTTTTTTCTTTTTTTGCAGGACAGGGGTTTGAACTTATGACCTTGTACCTGTCAGGCAGGCACTTGTGCCACGGAGCTATCTGCCCAGCCTGGCGTTATTTTTAAAACCTTTTCTCATCTATTCTTCTGTTTTATTCTCTGATACCCTGTTAAATTAGGGAAGTAAAAAATATGATGACCTCCACTTTAGGATGAGAATCTGGGAATTAGGGAAATCGGTCATACCATACTGGGATTAGGTTCAGGTTCCACATTCCATGCTCCCTAAGGGGATGTCACCTGTGATTTCTCCTTTGACCCGTGCAGACTAGTAGAGAACAGGACTGTAGTGACTTCTGCTGAGTGGTGATGTGCTAGGCCCAGTCCTTCTGTGGCATTTAATCCTCACTGCTACTCTCAGGTGTAGATTGTGCTCATGTCCATTACAGAAGAAACAGTGAAATAACCTGCACACAGCCCCTTGGTGGTTCTGGGATTCACACCCACACCTAACTGATTCCAAACTCAGCCGGAGCTTATGAAATGCTACAGGAATGCCCTCAATGCAAAATAGCTGCAAGAGGCTGCTGAATTCCTCAGGCAGGGCCCTGGCGCTCTTGTCCAAGCCGTGGAGTTCAGAGGCAGCAGGATCGGTAGGCAGCTGGTGAGGGGCTGTGGCCACTGCATCCCCTGCTGGCCAGTCTGTGGCACAGCAACCAGCCCTCTCGGTGGATTTTACAGTCAGCCATTCATCATTTGCTGAGCACCTACTATATGTCGAATAACACTAACTCAGCCAGGACAAGCGACTCTGCACTCCCCAAAGCCCCGAACATCAGCTGGGGCCAAATGGACAGGGACTGGCCTCTTTCCCCTTCCCACTAAGCTGTCCGGGACCAGGGACCTAACAGCTCATCCCTGGGACTGTGTGGGTGCTGTGGAGAATGGAGCAGCCAGCCAACTTTTGCCAGTGCTCATCCGAGGAACCAGAGGGGAAGAAAGGACTCAGGTGGGGGGGGTATCTTCTGGCCTCAGCGTGCCAGTGAAGAACACAGTCTAGCATGTGACCCTCCTGTGTGACTTTGGGCAAGTTATTACCCTCTCTGATCTCTACTTTCCTAATATGCAAAGAGGAAATAGTGCTATCTCTGGAGAAAATGATGTAAGAAATACTGAGGACTTCTTAGCTAGGTCAAACAGAGTCTGTTCTCTGTACCTGATAGCCCTGGGCCATCTGGGAGCAGAGAAATCCACCTTAGACCCTGGAGAGAATCTCTTATGTCCACTTAACAGCCAGGAAGGCCTGAAGGCTATGCCTTGCAGCTCATCCCACAGTTGGGCTAAGGCTAAGGGGAGCTGCCAAAACTGATTCTTAGAGACAGTTTGCCAGGAAGCCACCAGACCCCAGGCAAGATACTGAGCGAATATCCGGGAGTGTACCATATCCGGGGCCTCCCGAGGTCTGCCCTATCTAAGGCCGGGTAGGGCAGAGGTAGGACCTTTGCTTCTTTGGGATATGGTGCGAATTCCGTAGGCCAGGAGACACTGAAAAGTCACCCTGAAGCAGCTCCTCCCAAGGAGATGGAGATGTGTGAGCGGAAGGAGGGAGAAAGGCTCCTGACAGGGGCATCACGGACACAACATGCAGCCGCTGAGATTGTTTAAATCTGGGAGATGGAGAGGCAATCTCTTCCCTCCTCTCCCTGAATACCGAGGCAGAGGAAGCTCACCCCTCCCGCTAGCCCGGCCCCTGGCTGTCTGCTTCTCCCACAGGTGCAGTCAGTGGCGGTGACGCACACCTTCCGGATCGCCAAGGCCCGTGCTCAGCTTGGCTACGCGCCGAACAAGTTCAGCTTCGCCGACTCTGTGGAGCGATACATGCAGTCCGCGAGCCGGCAGCCCCGAGCCTCCGCGGCGCGGACACTCCTGCGGCTGCTGCTCGGGCTCCTGCTGCTGCTCGGCTTTCTCGGCCTGGCCCTGCACGTACTAGTCTTGCAGCCTCTGCAGGAGGCCGCGCAGAGCCTCTGATAGTCTGCTGTCCGCAGGTGTCTGCCCGGCCACGCACAGGCCGAGGTGCAGAAGCTTGAGCCCGAGACTCGCCCACCCTCAGGATTTGGCCCGTCCTGGGAGCCGCGACTCCGCCCCCAAATACTAGCCACGCCCACACCCACTTCCGGATTTGCCCCAGTCCCGCCCCTTCAGCTCCCCGCCCCGCCTTCAGGATGTGGCTCCTCCGGGGAGCCATGGTTCCGCCTCTAAGTTATGGCCACGCCCCATGGTCCGTCTCTGAGCCCGCCCCGCCCGCCCATCCTTCAGGATTTGTCCACGCCTAGGAGCCATGGCCCCGCCCCTAAGTCCTGGCCACGCCTCCCTCCCGCCTCTAGGCCCGTCGGGCTTTAGGATTTGGCCATGCCAGCTGTGGCTCCGCTCCTAAGTTCAGGCCCCGCCTCTCTATCATTCGCCCCGCCCCCGGACTGTGATCTCGGCTCTGCCCCGCCCCTGGTCAACCTGCGTGCAGTCAAGGTCTGTGCCTGGCCTCTCCCCGCCTGCGCCTAGGGCCGCCCCATCCCATTCTCCGGGCTGTGGCTATGCCTTCCTGACCCCACCCCTGTTCTGGAGCCCAGCCTTTGATTCTCGGATGGGCGGTGCGTCTAGGCCCAGCCCCTCTCGGGACTTCCTGCCACCGGCGACCCTGGGGGCTCGGCGATAGCGTTTGGTGTTTGCTCCGACTGCTCCCTATTCTGGACCGGTGCGTCCTTCTCGGTGCGGCCCGGCTTCCCTGGGCGTGTCCGGAGATCCTTTCGGAATCTTGAGCTAGACCCTCCCCGAATCCCAGTGTGGTGGGACAGATCTCTGCTGATAACTGGAGCTTGAAGGAGCTTCTGACTCCGGCATCTGTCCGGCCCAGGTGGGCCTTTCTGCGTCCCTGATTTTTTATTTTTGGAGGTTACTCAGCCCAGTAAACACAGGCTTCTGTACCAGAAAAGAATGAGAAAGGAAACTTTGTAGGCAACTACAGTTCTCCTGAAAGTACCCAATGGGGGAAAAAGTTTAACTGGTCGTGTTTTATGACTTAATATTGTTTCTACTTGCTAATGTAGGGTAGTGGTGGGCACTGTCCTCCACAAGGGGAACGCCTCAGGGAGTCTTTTGTCTAGCCCTGCGCTCCACAGACACTGCCTTGCCTCGCGTCCTGGTGTGGACTGCAGGCCCTAGGATGGCGGTGTATAACAGGCACAGGTATACACATCACACGTATCACACGATGCGCACACGGGCAATGGCTGAGCGGAAATGACCACAGCGCTGACCACAGTGAGCGGGAAACACTGTGTGGACGAGTTTTTAAAAAAGAAGTGTGTTTTTCCTTCTTAGGTGTGCTTGTTATGTCTGTGTATCATTTTTAAAGGTCAGTAATAATCGTTGATATCTGTGATGCTTGACTCCTTGCAAGGGTTTCACCCGTGTGATCCTGATGAGTGGGCGTCACCCTTACAATAAGATTTGTTATTGTAATTTTATCGATAAACTGGGGTTGTGTCTAACTTCAGAGTACAGTTGAGGCAGGGTTACCGCTCTGTAGTCGGGAGAATTGGGAGAAGCCGCGGCCCACCGGCACACTACGCGCCACCCTTAACGTTTGTTGGATAAAGAGATCCACTCTCTGTGGCCCTCAGCCTAGAAACATTGAATTAGAGAGTCAGGTATCCTGTTGGGAAGTATCCCAGTTGCATTCTCCTGAAAAATGGGATCCGTGTTTGTGGTTTTGTTTTAAAGGAATGGAATTGGTGCACCAGAGGCTTCTGTCTGGGACTAGTGAGCGGATTTGCTCTGCCGTTTCTTATTTTCCTCCCTTTCGTATTCTGTTTTTAAAAGAGGAAAAGGCTTCACAGTGAAAGAAAAAACAAGAGCAGAAAGTCGAAAAGGTTGACTCCGCCGGAGCTGGCAGCGGTGGGATTCGAACCCACGCCATCGAAATGACTGGAGCCTAAATCCAGCGCCTTAGACCACTCGGCCACGCTACCGCCCGTATGGGAAGTGCCGCCCGCGGAGCCTGTTAGTGTGACGAAGCGCGCTGTGACGCGGTGGGTCGGGCCCGGAGATGGTCACGCTGCCGTCGGGCCCGCAGGGCTCCGCCTCCGGCTTCTTTCGCCGCTTTTGTGGCCACGATGCCGCCGTGACTGACTATGACTGAGTGCAGCGGCGACCTTAAGCCGTTGGAAAGGAAGAAACGGTTGCTGAACGTTAAGCGTAGCGCTCAATCGGTGGCGCCTAAAGCTTAAGCGTGGACAGCCGTTTAGCGCGCAGTGCGGCGCCGGGTTGCACGCTTTGCTTGGGCGTGGGGCCACCTGCGGCCACCGGGAGGCGCTGTCGCGCTGTCACTGCCTCTGCGCCGGCTGGAGGATCCACCCGGAACCCCAGTTTGCCGAGCCCGCCCTGCCGACTCTACCCTCCCTGCGCCCGGCATCTGCAGCCGCGTGAGACCTCAGAGTCCGGCCCGGAGTCGCAGGTCCCGAGGGAATTAACGGAGCGTGCTCCGGCTCCTTTGCAAGCGTGGCCTCCTCCGGGTCACAGCGACCCCACTTCGCAGTCAGCACCTACAAACTCGTGCCAGACGCCCCAGCCAGGCCAGCAGGCCCCAGCCTCAAGGCCCGAGTTCTCCCACGCAGACGAAGTGCTTTTCGGAAAAAAAAAAGTGGAGCACCATAACGGTGACAGATGGCAGATTTGCTTTAAATCTTTATAAATTAAAAGAAGATTGGATGGGCGTGGTGGCTCACGCCTGTAATCTCAGCACTTGGGAGGCGAGTTTGAGACCAGCCTGGGCTACAAAAGTGAGCTCAAGGCCAGCCTCAACTGCATAGTGAGACCCTGTCTCAAAAAGGCAAAAAAAAAAAAAAAAAAAAAAAAGGGCCTGGCGGGATGGTTCAGTGGTCTAAAGCAACTGCTTGGGAAAGCTTGGGCAGCTTCAGGGACTGCGGTTCGATCCCGGGCACCACATGCTGCGCCAGCCCTTCCCTGAGGGCAGGCTGAGGGCACTGCCTTGAGGCCCTGTGGATGTGGCTGAACTGAGTGAGGGTCTCCAGATGTCGAGAACAGGTGTACTTCCAAGTGGTCCCAGTGTGAGCACCAGGGTCCTTCCTTGTAAGAGAAAGGAGCTGGAGGTGCAATTTGAGGGTGGTGAGGGTGGTGATCAGAGGAATCTGAGTGACACAGCCACACGCCAGCCAGTCCCTCTGTAAGTTGGGAACCAGCTCCCCTCAAGCCTCCAAGGGTGTACCCTGATTGGAGGACTAATGACTTCTGAAGGTTAGCGGATCCACATGTAGTCTTCTAAACCACTAAATTTGTGGTACTTTGTTGCAGCAACAGTAAGAAACCAGTACAGAAACTGGGCATTGTGGCACATGCCTGCAATCCCAGCACTCAGGAGGCTGAAGCAGGAAGATTCGCATGGGTTGGAGGCCAGCCTGGAATCCATAGTACCGGCAAGGCCAACCTGTCTCAAAAAGCCCAAATAGATAAGTGAGGAAAGAACCCAATGCAGTGGTGGAGGCTGGACTGGTCTGTGAGCTCTCCTAGGACTCGGGGTGTGGAAAAGTCGCCTCTCTCTGGGCTTCGGGTGCATGTACTGGAATGAGGTGATGACTGCAGCTTCCCTGCAAACCGACTGTGAGGATCAGGTCCACTGGGTCTGCGAGTGCTTCTCAGGCACCTGCAGCTGGGCCAGGCAATGTTTTCATCCCGTCTGGGAGTGCGGCAGTGACAGGCCGATGCGCTCCCCAGCAAGAGTAAGAGTGAAAAGCGGAAGGAGGTATATAGGAGGGGAGCAGGGACCCCCTATCCCACACCTCTGGGCCCTCCCCCAAGGTCACCCCCACAGCAAGAGTGGAAGGAGGTGTAAGGAGGGGAGGAGGGACCCCCACGCCACACCTCTGAGCCCTCCCCCAGAGCCACCCCATAGTCAGGGTCACATCAGGGCTCTCACATGCATCTCCCCAGCTCAATGCAGCCAGTGGGGACTCATGGCTGTCCCCCGGGAGCATAGTGGACCCTGCATAGCATGTTGGTTCCAGAAGGACAGCTGATGGTATCTTGTTTACCCAGTGCTGTATCCTCAGCTTGATGGGAACATACTCCTTAATTTTTTTTTCCTTTGCTTTCTCTCTCTTTTTAAAAACAAATTTTTTTTTTTTCTGATTCAGCGCCCAATATCAAAGCCACATACTCAGACATTCTAGGTTTTCCCTTGTGTGCTACCTAGGCCACAGGGCATAAGCCTGGGTCCAGGGGACCCACCCCTTTCGACCTCTAACATTGGACGTTAGCTTTCCAGTAGCCAGCTATGTATCTCGGTACCTTCTCCTGATCCCGGGACGCAGGAGGAAATCTATGCATTTACCCACTTGGCATGATGAGTGGCAAGGAGCGTGCGCATGTGGAAAAGTGGCCACATGGGATTTGGAGCCACCTTTGGGCGCCATCCAACTGGTTTCGCATATGTTCACCTGAGCATCATAGCGGGTCTGACAGACCCACAGCACTCCAGGTTTTGCTTTAATTTAATTTAATTTAATTTTTTAATTTTTGCACGACTGGGGTTCAAACTCATGACCTTGCACTTGCCAGGCAGGCATTTGCACCACAGAGCTATCTCCCCAGCCAGGTTTTGCTTTAAATTGTTTTTTTTTTTTTTTAATTTATTGTTGTTGTTTTTAAATTTTATTTATTTATTTATTTTCTTGTTTCAGAACCTTTTGTTTTGTTTATTCACTCATTTTTATGGCTGGCTCAGCCCACCCCGAGGGCAGGGCTGGCGCAGCATGTGGTGCCGGGGATCGAACCATGGTCCCTGAAGCTGCCCAAGCTTTCCCAAGCAGGTGCTTTAGACCACTGAGCCATCCCACCGGGCCCTTTAAATTGTTTTTTTCTTTTAATTTTTCTGGTAGAAGTACCTAAATTCAGTACGATGCCACGTGCAAAAGCAGGTTGGCAGCCCTGGAGGAGGTCCAGAGTGGATCACCGATGACTCACACACAGAGGGTGAGGAGGGCCCATCATGGTGAAATCCAGGCTGTCCTAGCAGAGGAGTGAGGGGGTGGGCAGTGATCACGATGTCTGGATGCTGGCCACGTAAGGCGAGGTTCCTGTGGCAGTGCCGTGGAACAAGGACCAACTGGTACAGACACAGGGAATGCTGGCCTGCTCAATTCAGATGACCCAGAAAACAGCAATGTTTTCAGCATATTGGGCTAATCAAAATTTGCAAAATGGTCATGCGACCCAATGGACCCGGTGTTAGAACGAGGCCCAAATGTGCAGTCAGGGGCTCGGCAGGGGTGATATGTATTGGGCAGAAAGGCGGCGCTTCCACTCAACGTCGGAAATGGTGGTGAGCGAGATGCTACCAGATGCCGGGAGCTTCGCCGAGGCTGACGTGCAGGTAAGGCGCTCTGTGCGCACCAGGAGCCGTGGCCAGACGTGCCGGCGTTGTGCTGGTAGCCACTAGCTGAGCCGCAGGCGTCCATGGCTCGGCTGTGCTCAGCGTGGTTTCTCATGGTGGTCGCAGGAAGGGAAAAGACTTAGAGTCAAAACGTGGCATAACGGTGAATGGCCTTGTAGATAAACACTCCTATTATTGGCGTGGTAATAAATCGAACAATGTTATGAACAGACTTCCTACTCCCATCTCCATACTCACTGGGATGCGACACTGGACAATCAGTCCACCCATTCTCAGTGGCTCTTTCATTTGCCACCAGGGCACAAGTTGGCCAGCACAGGAACAAAGCAGAAACCCCAAAACCACCTGCTCCTGCTGATGTGAGCACTGAAGTGTGAGGGCACTGCTGATAGGGAGGCCTCGACAGGACGGAGCCTGGGAAGGAGACTTCCTACAGCCAAGCCGAGGGCACAGTAAGTGCTGCCGCGGAGGTCTGCAGCAGCCGGCACACCGTGCAAAACACAAGCACGGGCCGA
>PVJA010039198.1:0-19305 GCA_004027025.1 Myocastor coypus | reverse complement strand
GAAAAAAAAAAAAAAAAAAAAAAAAAAGAACTGAGCATCAGTGGAATAGGTTAGAAGATGCAGAAGCAAATACAAACACACTCAGTCCCCTTATTTTTTACAAATGGGCCAAACGTGTACTGGAAGGAAGCCTCTTAACAAATCGTGCTGGAGAAACTGGCTTTCTACATGCCAAAAACTAAAACTTGACCCAGGTCTATCAGCATGCACTAAACTAAAGTCAAAATGAATTAAAGATCTAAATATTAAAAAAGAAAAAAATA
Organism: Myocastor coypus; assembly: GCA_004027025.1. Lineage (NCBI taxonomy): Eukaryota > Metazoa > Chordata > Mammalia > Rodentia > Myocastoridae > Myocastor > Myocastor coypus. The sequence continues at coordinate 19,042 of PVJA010039198.1, read as the reverse complement.
AAAATAAAAATAAAAATAAAAAAGAAACACTAAATCCTCTAGAAGAGAAAGTCGGAGGAAATCTTGAAGACAATGGGGTAGGCAAAGAGTTCATGGACAAACATCAAAATGCACATTTAACACTTGAGAGAATCAACAACCGGGACTTCCTCTGGCTGAGAAGTTCTTACACGTTAAAAGAAATTACCAACAGAGTGAAAAGACAACCCAGGAATTTCATAAAGATTTTAACTAGTAAGTATTCAGACAAAGGTCTGTTGTAATGTTATGTTTTGGTGCTGAAACATAACATTACAAGTGGCATACAACGCTGGGCACAAAAGACAACCAAGGGTAAGTTAACAGAGGCCTGACTAAGTAGGAAAAGTACATCCAGAGTAAGCGAGAACATCGGCAAAAGTTCAGAGTAATGGGAAATTCCGCTTCAATAGAAAATGAGTATGTCCACCTTATAGAGACATTACTCAGAGGAGTGTGCGTAAAAGTGAAACCAAAGAGTTTTGAAGAATTATTTTTCCATATAAAAAGACATTGTTTTTTGTTTTAGCCTAAAGGAAAAGCTGCTCTAGACTTAAACGTTTGGGAGCAGGTCACAAAAGCTCTCTGCACAGAGCACATCAGCAAGGCAAGCCTATCTTTTTGGTGTGGTCTGTATGTAGCCTTACCCCCTTGGCTTTGGAGCCCTTGCAGTCTGACTCTGGGGAATTGAGTCTGCAGCCAATTCCTCAGACTCAGGAAAGCAGTCTTATGAGGGGTTCAGTTGATGAGGACATTACAGAGCATGAAGGCAGCACCCCATCTCTTAATTCATCCTTGCTGTATGAAGAGTCCAAAACGGAAAATTTCAAAGTAAAGTAGGCATTTCCAGCCCCTTAGCCTCTGTCCTCTGAATTTGAGGACTTTTTGAAAGTTTAGGAAAATGAGTTGGAGAAAGAGGCATGTAGTGCCCAGGAGTTATCCAGAAATGGGGAAGAGGTTTTGCCTGTGTTATTATAGACACTGGAGAAGTAGTGTGGGTACCAGCTGAAATAAAACCCAGAAGATGAATAAGCATAAACATTCTGATACAAAACCTCCAACTGATGCAAAGACTTACTTTGAATAGGAGGTCATTCAGACAGCCTCTTCTTAAGATGGTTGGAACTGGGAAAAAACCACGGGAAAGAAAATAAAAAGGGGGAGAGATAAAAATTGACCATCAAGTTGTGGCCTCATAAAAAAAATCTTCAGTCTGATTCTCGTGGCTCCAAGAAGAACTCAACGATGATAAAGTTCACCTGCTACTGTTGTCAGAAACAAGGCCAGAATAAGAGGGACTGTCTTAAGAGGCCCACAAGCCATGTCCTTTGTGCCAAGGCAGCCATTAGAAGTGGGACTGCACTGTGAGGGCGAAGGCCCCAGAGCTCAGACTCAGCTTCCCAGATGGTCCAGTAGGACTGAAGGGCACTGGGCCTGCCCACTCCTTCTGGCTGGACAGTCTCTGTCATCTCCTTGGAGGAGCCCTAAGAAAACATGACCAAAGGAAAACCCAGCCTATTGCTGGACATTGGCACAGGTTTCTTTGTTCTTCTCCAACTCTGATTTCCTTCCAGTCACCATCAAAAATCAGAATAAAACAAAATTAGCTTGCTGATGTCACTGTTCTCTTACAAGATGTAACTAAAAAAAAGGAAAAATAGCATATTCTGGTTCTCAAAATTTAGAGATAATTATAACTAAAGCTTGAGGAATTTATAACAAACTGTCATACTCCATAAATAAAAAGGCCTAAGCTATTCTGTCTACCCAAGATAAAAATGTGTGGTGTCTCTTGAGAGCCTTTAGGTAAAACCTCTGGAGGGTATCTCTGACTGCTGTTTTCCACGTATGACCCCTTTCATCCTGAAGAAGCCAGAGCAGCCATCGCCCATAAATCCCTTACAGCAGTTCAGGTTACTTCTTCAGAAGGGGGAATGTTGCAAGCAGCCGAGTTAGATGGAAAAAAGTATAGGCAGTCAGACAGGGCTAGGCCTTCAAAAAAGAGATAACACAAAAGGCAAGATATCTAGCAGTGATGGGAGAGACAGATGCTCCTGCTGTGCACCAGACCCAAACACCAAAGGTCAAACAAATGCTGATCTCCTTAAAGATTAACATCCAAGATTAATCATCACCTGAAGGGAACCAGAAGAAAAAATCATTTGGAGATTATCCACCAGAGATCATTTTTTCTTCCTGAATCACTATGAGGGCTTTATTGTCATTTCTGGTGAGTATCAAAGGTAATTTCAGTTATTGGATTTATACTTCAAATCCACCACTCCATAGAAGAGTTCACTGATGGAAAAAGTAATAACGTTGAGATAAGGGAAGCAAAAAGGTACCTTTTCTTCTCCAAGGAAAAGACTTCAAAGATGTAGGCACTAATAGAATGTTTCCACTGCCAGATCTGCCATCCTGCCAGAATACCAATGTTGCCTATCTTAATAATTAGACACACTGGAAAATCTGTAGAGGAGAGGCAGCCTAGGAGTTAGTTAATACTCCCAAAGGAAACATCAGATTGGAGCTCTAAGTAGCTCTACTGAAGCTTTATGGCTCTGCCCGGAGTTGCTTATAAGAAACTGTTCTGGCCCTACCATTACATGTCACAGTTGTTCTTCGGACATTTGTCTAAAATGCTCTATTAGCTTTAAATTTTCTATGAATAACATCTATATCCTTAGGATGAGGATCAGAATCTGAATTCCAATACAGCTGCACTGTTGGAGGTAGGACTCCCCTCCCATGAGGCTGTTCCATTTGCTGGAACAAATGCCCCAATATTTGCTGAAGGTGTTAAAGAAAACAGGGAAAAAGTGAATGACCTCGTGATAGCCATACTCTTAAGAATGACCATCACCGCTACAGCTGCTGCAGTTGGAGTGACGTTAAGCCAGGGCATATAAACTGTTTATTGTAAGAAGTCAGAACAACTGAGGACTTTTCAGGAAAATGCATAGACTCTGAAGTTAAAGAATGTGGGGCAGATTGTTGCTATATTGAAATGTTGATCTACAGTGTGATACCGTTGAGATCCTGTCTCAACAAGAAGTTGATACTTTGGCGAGATGGTTGTCAGAACTGTCTGGCACTGATCTGTTGCAGATGGTATTGAAAACCTTGATTCTTTTCATGTTGCCTATGGTTTAGTGGAAGCACCGTGATATGTGATCTCTGTGCTATTTGAGTGAGGACAAATTCATCCACAAATTATGGATTGATAGTCTGTAATCCTCACCCTGATTTTTCAAATAATAAAAGCAGAGAGATGTAACCTGACTAGTGTTTCAAGAAACAGAGTGTAATAAATGGGGCCCAGGGACATCTGTGGTCTGTTACTGAAAATCCCAGAAAGCTGGGATGGGGGAGTATCGGAAGGCTGGAACTCCAGGTAATAGATGGCAGCTTCACCTGTGGGGTCTCAGTTTGTTGCTTTCTCCCTTCCTTGGAATGCTATTGGTTGAACACTGGATGAACCCAATGATAGGGAGGGGATGGAAGTTAATGGAAATCGTGGTCACATTCGTGACTGAGCACATGGTGCTCCTTTGCTGAAGTGATTATGCATGAGATCATGCTGACTACCCTAAATAAAGCCGACTTGCTTCAGGGGTTCGTTGCTCACTGAGTGCCGAATCTCAGTGAGTCCTCTGAGCTACCTTCATCAAGTCTTCTCACCATTCCTTTCGACACAGAAACATATTATTACAACAAGGTCTTCTATCTATAATTTATAAAGAACTAAAAACTGTTAGGGTTTCAAAATTCAAAGACCCAATCCAGAAATAGGCATCTGAGATGAACACACATTTCTCAGAGAAAGAAATTCAACAAGCCTATAAATACATGAGGAAATGCTCCACATCGCTAGCCATTCATGAAATGCAAATCAAAACAACACTTAGATACCATCTCACCCCAAAAAGAATGGCTACCATAAAGAAATCAACCAATAACAAATGTTGGAGAAGCTGTGGGGGAAAAAAAAAAAAAACCTTCACTGCTGGTCAGAATGCAGACTGGTGCAACCATTATGGAAAGCAGTTTGGAGACTAATTAAAAAACTAGAACTAAAATCCCATTCAACCCAGCTATCCTCCTCCTGGGAATTTTCACAGAAGAACAGAAAATATCCTATCATAGTGATATCTGTGCACCCGTGTTCATAGCAGCACAATTTGTAATAACCAAATCTTGGAAATAACCAAAATGGCCATCTCCTGAAGAATAGTTCAAAAAGATGTGGTATTTTTATACAATGGAATATTACTCAGGTATAAAGAATTATAAACTAGAAGACTTCATATATAAATGGATGTATCTTTTTAAATATTTTTTTTAATTTAATTTTATTTTTCTTGTTTCAGAACCTTTGTTTATTCACTCATTTTTGTGGCCGGCTCAGCCCGCCCAGAGGGCAGGGCTGGCGCAGCATATCATGCTGGTGATCGAACCGTGGTCCTTGAAGCCGCCCAAGCTTTCCCAAGCAGGCGCTTTAGACCACTGAGCCATCCCGCCAGGCCCAATGGATGTGTCTTGATCATATACTCATAAGTGAAATAAGCCAGACCTACATATGTAAATATCGCATAATCTCCCTCATATAAGAACTCAAAAAATAAATAAATAAATAAAATAAAATAAAGAGCAATTAAGTTAGAAGTCAATAATTCTTTTTAAATCCAGAAAATCCCTATGAATTGACAGTTAAGTGATCCACTTCTAAATGACCCATGAATTCAAAATAAGTAAATGATAATAAAATTTGAAATTATTTATAATGAATGAAAATTCAAAAGTAACATATAGAAACTTATATGACAGAAAAAGGCTATGACTATAAATGAATTCCTTAAATGTATTAGAAGTGAAGGATAATACTCAACAATCTAAGCTATTTTAAAAACCCAAAACAAGCAGTAAATCAAATACAAAGAAAGGAAAGTATAAACAGAAGTGAATGAAATGAAAACAAAGGCAAAGCAAAACAGTAATAAAACTGCTGAATCCCTACTAAGGCTAATAAAAAAAAAAGCTGGTATGGTAGAACATACATATAATCCTAGCACTCTGGGAGGCTGAGGTAGGAGAATCACAATGGACAATTTAGGAAGTCCTTGAGAGAAACAATGAGGGGATTGGGGAAGGGAAAAGGAGAGGAAGGAGAAAAAGGAGAGGTGGAAAAGAGAGGGTAGTGGAAGGAAGAGAGGAGAGGAGAGAACTGGGGATGTATATCAGTGTGAAGGCTCTGGACTCACTCTGAGGAAAGTCAAGGAGGAAAAGGGGAGCAGAGGGAGGAAGGGGAAGGTTAGAAACCAATATTAGAAATGAAATAGGGCACATACTTTAGCTCTTACAACTTTAAAAATCAGTTATTTTTAATAAATTCAAAATTTCATATAAATTAGACAAATTCCTTGAAAATATTGCACTAAAACTGATGCAAGGTTAAACAATAATTTTGAAATAACCCTGTCTCTACTAAAAAAATTGAGTTTTTCCTGGCACCTGGTAGTACATCTTTTAAGAACTTAGAACTCTGGGTGGCCCACAGGACTCAGGAAAGCTGCAACCTGTGGGGACAGTGCACGGAGCTAGGAGTGCCTGGTCCAACCATTTAAGAACTTAGCATGCCGGGGAGATAGTTCAGGGGTACAAGTGCCTTCCTGGCAAGTGCAAGGTCTGAGTTCAAAAGAACTTAGGAGGACTCTGGGGGACTTGTGGAACTCTGGGGAGCTACAACATGGGCTCAGTGTGCACAGGAGCAGAGCTTTCCTGGTACCTGGTATAACCATTTAAGAACTCAGAAGGACTCTTGGCAGCCTGGACTCTGATGAGTTGCATCCTAAACCCCTAGCACAAAGGCATGGAGCTTATGTTGACACTAGTACAACTTTTTAAAAACTTAGGAGGATTATGAGTGGTTCCTAGAATCCTGGTGAATAAGGCTGACACCCACCACCTGCACTGATACATTGTTGAGCATCGACCAGTTGCCACCACCAATAGTAAGCACCTTGGTGAGTCCTACACTGTTCCCCACTGTAGCAGAAACCTTACTAACCCATGTCCACTGCTCTTGACCATTACTAAGTCTGGGAGATTATTGGGAACTTCAAAAACACCAGAATGTGGTAGCAAAAGGCCATCTCAATCCTCCAACTCACCAAGAACAAAACCAGGCAACAAGGATATACAAGAACTTGGAAATTACATACTTGAAATTTCTGAAATGACAGCAACTGAAGTAAAGAAACAAGTCTGGCAAACTAAAGAAGATGCAAGATCAAAAATAATGTTTCAGGTTAAAAAAAAAAAAATGACACCAATCAAAAAAGAAAGGCTGAACACAGATAAAGACATAGATTTAAAAAAATATGGAATAGAAAAATGACTGAAACACTGAATGAGCAATACAGAAAAGAATTAGAATGCATGAAACAGATTCAAACAGCTATGCAGAAAATTAAGAATCCCATTAAAAACTGGAAAACAGCATGAACAACACTGAAGATAGACTTTCAGATCTAAAAGACAGCAATGCAGCTAATGAACATAAAAGGAAAGATCTATTAAAACTAACAAGGAGGGTTGGCCAGGTAGCTGAGCAGATTAAAGCACCTCCTTAAGCAGAGCACAACAGCAGGGTTTGATCCCCAGCATGTGATGCCAGCCCTATCACTGGGGCCTGCTGAGACAACGATTGAGACTGGGTGTGGTGGCATGCACCTGTAATCCCAATGTTTCAGAGGCTGAAAACAAGAGAATCACTAGAGTCCAGCCTATGTACTGAGACCCTGTAGACCTGTACTGAATAAATAAAAAAACATTAACAAGGAACCAGAAATAACAATGCAGCAAGCTATAAGACAACACAAAGAAAAATAATACAAGAATAAAATATTTATATAATATATAAGATAAAAATATAAAATAATATAAAGTGTTAATGAAACAGCAGGAGGAAACACAAATGACATAAGATTATTTACAGAAGTACTAGCAGAAAATTATCCAAACATGAGAATACAATTTGACATACAAGAAGTGAGGCATACAGAACTCCAAATACTCATGACCAAAATAAATCTATCCCTAGACACATAATAATCAAGCTCAGAAATTCAGCAAAACAATGGAATATTATTTTCTTTTTTTAATGTATTTAGTTCAGGGTCTACAGGGTCTCACTACACAAATCACACTTGTAGTGATCCTTCCTGTCTTTCAGCCTCCCACATACTGGGATTACAGGTGTGTGCCACCATGCCCAGTTTCATGCACCATTTCAGCATGCTCTAGGCACAGGGCTGGCACAGTAGGCATGGGATTGAATCCCTGGCCCCTGTACCTGCCTAAGCAGGTGCTTTAGTCTGCTAAGTTATCTGGCCCACCTAAAACAAAAGAATATTAAAAGCTATGAGCCAGAAGAAACAGATCACCTACAAGGGAAGGCCCATTAGAATCACAGCAATTTCTCAACAGAAACCATCAAATCAAGAAGAGACTGGAGTAAAGTACTTCAGGTCCTGGAAGAAAATAACTTGCAACTCAGACTGATGTATTCTGCAAAACTACCTATCAAATTCAATGGTGAAATACAATATTCCATGACAAAGAATTAAAGAAATAAATGACTACCAAACCAACCCTACAAAGGGTACTGAAAGATATTCTAGAAAGAAACAAAAACAACCACAATATCAAGAAAAAAAGAAAAGAAAGCACCAAACAGAACAAATAATTAAAGAGGGGGAACACATGGAACCTATAGCAAAAAAATAACATGATACAGATAAGTGAATACATATCAGTTATAACCATCAGTGTAAATGGCCTCAATTCCCTATCAAAAGAAACAGACTAACAGAGTGGATTAAGCAACAAAATCCAACCATATGCTGCATACAAGAAACACATTTAACTTAAAAGGAAATTCATAAAGTCAAAGGATGGAAAATAATTCTCCATGCCACAGGAAACAGAAGCAAACAGTAGTAGCTATACTGATTACTGACAATATTAACTTCAAACCAAAACTCAAAGAGATAAAGGTCACTAGATACCTGTTAAGGGAAAATAGCAAGAGGAAGAGATAATTATAATTATGTATGTACCAAGTGTAGGAGTACTCAACAACATAAGACAAAATTTGACATGAAAAATCAAATGAATAATAATACAATTGTAATGGGGACAATAACTCACCACTATCTCAAAGAGATAAATCAAGCAGGCAAAAGGTCAGCAAAAAAATAACAGAGGTAAAGCAAACTTGTGAAGAAATGGATTTAGTAGACCTTAACAGTGTTTCACCCAGTAACAACAGAATACACATTCTTCTCAGCTGCACATAGGATGTTCTTCAAATACACCATATACTACCACACAGAGCACTCTTAAGTAAATGCAAAAAACTAATTATTATCCCATGCATACTATCTGACCATAATGGAATGAAACAGGAAATTATTGACAAAAGAAATCATAAAAATACATTAACACGTGGAATTGAAATAACTTCCTAAACAACCAGTGGGTCACAACTGAAATTAAAAAAGAAATCAAAAAGTATTTCCACACAAAAGAAAAGGAAGGTACAACTCACAACAGCCTATGAGAAACAAAGCTGTCTTAAGAGGGAATTTGACAGTTGTAAATCTGCAGAACAAGTTCATACAAACAATTTTATGCTACACTTCAAGCTCCTAGAAACAGGAGAGCAAGTGAAGCCCAAACAAGGCAGGATATTCTAAAGATCAGAGCAGAAAATAATACAATGGAGTTGAAGAAAATAATACAAAGAATAAATGAATCAGAGTTGGTTCTTTGAAAAAAAAAAAAAAGAATAAAATAGATAAATCCCTAGCTAACCTTATTTTTTAAAAAAAGAAAGAAAAAACCTAAATTCATACAATAAGAGATGAAAAGAACAAGATCACAACAGACCCTAGAGAAATTCAGAAGATCAATACCTACTTCCAAACTCTTTCCTTTCACAAAATGGAAAACATAAAGGAAATGGAGTTCTCTAGATACAAATGGGGTTCTCTAGATACATATGAAATGCCAAAGCTGAGTCAAGAAGATATACCAATTCCGAATAATGGGAAACTAAACTGAGAATATAATTAAAAAAAAAAAAAACCTACCAACAAAGAAAAGCCCAGGTCCTGATAGATTCATAGCACAACTTTACAAGAAATTTACATAAAATTTAATGCCAATGTTTCTCAAGCTCTTCAATGAAATTGAAAAGGAAACAATTCTGCAAAACTCATTCTTGGAGGCAAATATTACCCTGATACCAATACCAGAGAAAGATTCAATTAAGAAAGAGAACTATAGGTCAACCTCTCTAATGGACATAGAAGCAAAAATTATCAATAAAATACTAGCAAACAGAATGCAGCAAATCATCAAGAAGATTATATATCACAACCAAATAGGATTCATCCCAGGAATCCAGGCATGGTTCAACATATGTAAGTCCATAAATGTAATATACCACATCAATAGATCCCCCAAAAAGCCACACAATCATCTCAACAGATGCACAAAAAGCTTTTTTTTTTTTTTTGACAAAGTCTAACACTCATTCATGATAAAAGACCTACAGAAAATAGGAACAAATTGTATCTATGTATTTCATAGATAAAATCCATCTATGAAAAACCAAAAGCCAATATCATATGAAACTGGCAAAAACTTAAAGTCTTCACTCTTTTATTGGTGGCAGGCTCAGTCCGTCCCAGGGGACAGGGTGGCATGGCATGTAGTGCTGGGAATCAAACCGCAGTCCTTGTACTTGCTTGCCTACGCTTGCCTTAAGAGGTGCTATAGTCCACTGAGCTATCTCACTGGCCCCAAGCCTTCACTTAATATCAAGAACAACACAAGGATGGCCACTGTCTCCACTCCTATTCAATATAGTTCTAGAAACATTAACCAGAGCAACTAGACATGAGAGATAAATAAAAAAGAATAAGGATTGAAAAAGAAAAAGTGAAATCATCATTATTTGCAGAAGACATGATACTCTACCTAGAAGACTCCAAAAACTCCATCAAGAGTCTAGTAGCTTTAATAAGCAAATTCAATGACATAGCAGAATAAAAAACACTCAAAAATCTAAGAGAGAAATTAGGGAAATCATGCCATTCACAATAACATCCAAAAACATGAAATACTTAAGAATCAATCTCACAAAAGAAGTACAAGACTTATACAGTGCAAATTATGGCACTCTGAAAAAAGAGACTGACGAGGATTTGAGAAAATGGAAAGACAGTCCATGCTCTTGGATAGGAAGACCCAACACTGTGTAAAAGGCCATACTTCCAAGAGTGTTATATAGATTCAATGCATTCCTGATTAAAATACCATTAGTATACCTCAGAGAGCTAGAGAAAATATTCCTAAAATTCACTGGGAACCAGAGGAGACCCAGAAATTCAAGAGCAATTCTGGGAAACAAAGGAAAGGCAGGAGGCATCACAATTCCTGACCCGAAATTATACTACAAAGCTACTGTAATAAAATCATCATGGTACTGGCATAAAAACAGACCTAAGGATTAATGGAACAGATTAGAAGATGTAGACACAACTACAAGAACACTCAGCCACCTTGTCTGTCATTGATAAAGGGGCCAAACATATTTACTGGAAAAAAGTCTAATAAATGATGCTAGGAAAAGTGGTTTTCCACATGCCAAGGGCTAAAAATTACACCTATGTCTATCATCATGTACAAAATGGATCAAAGATTTAAACATTAAAATAGAAACATTTAATCTCCTAAAGGAAAACATAGGTAGAAATCTTAGACGTAAAGAGTTCATGAACAAAAAACAAATGGCCCAGGACATACTTCAAAGAATCAACAACTGAGATCTCATCTTTTTGAAAAGGTCCTGCAGGTCAAGAATTCACCTACAGAGTTTAACACACACACACACACACACACACACACACACACACACACACACACACACACACTGAAATAAAACCTGTATCTGACTGTCCTTTTGACAAAGGCCATCTATTTAGAATATATAAAGATATTTTAAAATGTCAGCCCCCCCCCCCAAATTGAATGACTCAATTCAAAAAATCTGAGGTGAATATATACTTCTCAGATGAAGAAATACAAATGTCAAGTAAATATGTGAAAAAATATTCAACAACATTGGTCATTTGAGAATACCACATGAAACAATGAGATTCCATCTCATCCCAAAAAGAACGGTTATCATCAAAGAATCAGCTAATAACAAATGCTGGCAGGGTTGTGGGAAAGAAGGAACTCTTCTCCACTGTTGGTGGTAGTGCAGACTGGTACAACTACTGTGGAATTCAGTATGGAAAATCCTCAAGTAGCTAGGGCTAGAAATCCCACTGAAGCCCACTATTCCCCTCCTCAGTATTTTTACCAAAGAACTGAAAGCCTCATACCAAATGGATATATGTTCACCCATGTTTAGAGCAGCACAATCTGTCATAACTACATATTGTAAACAACCCAAATGCCATAGTAATGGATAGATAAAGAAGATGTGGTATTTTTACATGATGGAGTATTATTTGGCAATAAAAAAGATAAACACGAGGCTTTTATTGGTAACTGGATGCAAGCAGAGACCATACTGTTAGGTGAAATAAATCAGATAAGTATAAACATCATAATTTCTCCTTAGTGTGAGAACCTGAAAGAAAAAAAAAAAAACTGAAGCATACAGAAGATACTGGGACAAGAGAATGATCATGTTCTAAAGGAAGGTAAGACTGAGTTGAGGAGTAGACAGGAGAGGGAGTAGGGAATAGAGATGCGTCTATGTATGTAAGCAGAATGGTTTGGACAACTGTACTGTGGATTTCTGCTGGCCTATGGAAAGGAGCTGTTGGTGCTTAATTTGTTTTGTCTCCTTTTTTCAATTCTTTTACCTTTTTCTCTTCTCAATTTACTAAATATTTCTTTTCTTTCTTTGTTCTTCTAATTTTGCATGCATATACCTGACAATATGCGCAACTAATTTGAACACAATACTATGCAATATAACAAATACTGTGATTCATATTATTTTGTTTCATGAAATTCTGTATCATTTATAATTTTTCTGTTTTAATACTATTCTGTGTTCTCTTTAAAAAAGTAAATATTAAAAAAATAAGGAAATTGAATTTACCAAACTCTTTTCCCACAAAGAGAGCTAAAGGTTCACACTGTTGGTTTATCATACTATTGGTGAATAGTGAATTCCATGAAGTTTTAAGAAACAAATAATAATTTTTAAAATACTCTTTCATAAAATATGAAAGACTTCATATTGCATTTTATGAGGATAGTATGTCATTAGTTCCAAAACCTAAGACATAAGAAAACTGTAGGTTAATATTATTCATTAACACCAAATGTTTTTTAAAATACTTCACAAAAGACTGAAAATTATTCAATATGCAGCTGATCATAATGGCACATATCTGTAATCTGAGCACTCATAATTATTACAAGCTTGAGCTCAGCCTGAAAAAATTAGAGATTTAGCAAGACACTATCTCAACCCAGAAAATGAAATAGGGGTGGAGATGTAATTTAGTACAAAATCCTTTTGTTCAATCCCAGGTTCTTCATAAATCAATGAATAAATGAATGAACAGATAATCTAAGGAAGTGGAGACAGAGATGTTCATGGATTTAAAAGATTGTTAAAATGTCAAATTTCTCAAATTCTTCTAAAGAGATCAATCAAATTCTAACAGGTCTCAAGTCAACATACTTTCTGGGTTCCATTCTGTTCCTCTCAGACAGATGCCTTCTCTCACTAAATTCTCTTAACCTGAACTGTTCCTAGAACTCACTCTGTGATTTCAGACAAGAACTCAGTGCTTAGGGAATCTTGCAGGTTGGGAGTCTCATTTCCCTGTATTATTTGGAGGTCTTCTGCTGAGATCACTGGACAGAGAGATGGGGTTCAATGTTGGAATCTGTTATGCCTTTGAAATGTATTCTTAAAACACTGGAAGACGGTTTGACCCTTACATGTTGGAAAAGAGTGGCTTGATATTTCTCTGCATGACCTATGTACCCTCAGAGCTTAAATGGACTGCAGAGATTTCCAGTTTCTTTTTGCTTTTGAAAATCTTCACGGCCTCTCAATTGATGTGGAACAGTGCTTCCCCAAGGATTCAGAGAAGGTCCACTCCTTTTTGGAACCAACTTGGGAAGGTCCAAACACCATGGTCCTGTCAACTCCATCACCTAGCAAAGTAGCAGACTGGAACTTATGGATACACCACACCCAACTCAAGTCCTGGGAACAAAGCAACCATCAGTGGAATAGTCCTGTGAAGCCCTGACACGATTCTTGCTTAAGAAAAAAAAAAAAAAGGCTTCAGGAAAGTAATCTAAGATAATACTCTTAGCTCCTTTACTAATCACTCTACCATTTAAGGGAAAGCAATTCCTTTTTAAGGAAATTACATCAAACATCTTGCTGGATATGTGGCCTGTTCCCCTTGTCCAGCATATGTGGACTTCCATGGTGGGTATTCCCACTTCAAGGACATGATTGGAATAAACTACAAGACTATAATGATGAGTTATGAGAGTTCAATGGCTCATTGCTTAGTGCACCATTACAAGGTAGCTGGCCTATAAACTATACTCTTAACAATCCTGGGAATAATAGAATTTTTCCTAGCAATGCCACTAAAGTTTCTTTAAAGGCTCTGGTAGAACTTTTTACTAAGATGGTGCTAAGAAGGAAGCACCTGCCCCTCCCAAAGCTGAAGCCAAAGCAAAAGCTCTAAGGGCCAAGAAGACTGTGCTGAAAGGCATACACAGCCACAAAGAGAAGATACGAATATCACCCACCTTCCATGGTCCGAAGATACTGCGGCTCCAGAGGCAGCCCAAATACCCTCAGAAGAGTGCTCCCAGGAGAAACAAACTTAACCACTATGTCGTCATCAAGTTCCCCCAGATCACAGTCAGCCATGAAAAAGATCGAGAACAACAACACTCTCGTGTTCATTGTGGATGTCAAAGTCAACAAGCACCAAATCAAACAAGCTGTAAAGAAGCTCTCTGACATCGATGTTGCCAAGGTCAATACCCTAATCAGGCCTGGTGAAGAAAAGAAGGCATATGTTCAACTGGCTTCCAGTTATGATGCATTGGATGTTTCCAACAAAATTGGGATCATCTAAACTGAGTCCAGGTGGCTAATTCAAAAATATACACTTTTATTCCCAGAAAAATAAATGAATAAATGCTCTGGAAGGATCCCTATTAAATGAAAGGGTCCTATCCTGAGGGCCCAAAACCATAATATCAAGATGGCTATTTTCAGATATGGGATGATTATCTATGGCTAACCCCCACTATAGGATATCTTAGCAGAAAGATACCCTTATGTTGGAAAAAGTAATACCACTCCTATTCTCACTGGCCTAATTTTAGTAAATACTGGGGATGGACACCCCCTGAACAATTTTACAGACTAAAGATTGGTTTGCAACAAACTGGTTTAATCATCCTGGAATTAGTGAGAAGCACATAATACACTCATTGGTCCTGTGAAACCAATTGGTGTTCCTGGCCACCCACTGGATGGATAGAAAAATTCATGCTGGAATTTGCAGTTATAAGGTGGAAGTGTCAAAAGTAGTAACAAACCTGCAAATTTACCTGCCTATAGCTTCAATGGTCTAGAAATACATTTCACTGGTATAATCATTTGGCTTCTATCTTTACCCATACCCTAGGGTTAGAGGATGTCATGCAACACATCAAGGCCTTAACTAACTATATTCAGCAGGCCTTAAACTACACCATAACTGGTCTCTCTCTCCTGAATGAAGTGTAATTAATAAGGCAAGCCATTCTACAAAATCAGATGGCATGAGATGTTCTAACAGCAGTTTGTGCAATTATAAAAGCTCAATGTTGTGTGTAAATTCCTGACCTTCTGCTAATATCTCAATAGCTATTTAAGATACTAGATGACATGTCAGATTCTGAAACTCCCTGAACCTTCCCCTTAACTTCTTTATGGAAAGCTATTAGTAGCTTCTTCTGGTAGAAAACTTTGTTTGCTATATTCGTAACTATACTGTTGATTTTATTATTTGGCTCATGTATGTGTAATTGTTTCTTTGGCTTGTCTCCTCAAGATTTAAAGCCGTATATATATACCCAAGATAAAACACCTGGCACCTATCAAGGGCCTAAGATAGACCTTCTGTGGAGTATTTCTGACTGCTGTAATAACTACAACTTTCTTCAGCTGGAAGTAGCCAAATCAGTCTTTGCTACTTGCCCTCTCACAAAAGTTAGGCTTACTTCTTCAGAGGGGAGAATATTATAAATAGATAAGTTAGGTAGAAATATTGTAGGCAGTCAGGATAGGTCCCTGAGAGGTCAATGAAGAAAATATCTGCTGCCAGAGGTATTCATTGAAGGTCAGGCACCAAGGAAGAAAAACCTACTCACCCATATACTTGCCCTAGAGATGAACAGCAGTGCCTGATATTCTCAGTAGGCATCAATCACCTTGGGGAGGAGGATCAAATGCCCTTGGAGAGTCCTTGATTGCCCATGTACACTTGCTACATAACTTGTTTCCCCATTTGATGCCCATTTAATCAGTATTACCCAAGTAACAATACTTACCATATGCTTATTGATTGACCACAGTTTTGTCCCACCTCACAACCATCCTATGATCTGCCATCAGATCAATATTATCTAAGTGATTATACTTGTAATCTTATTGTTTATTATTGTTTTATTACACCTTAAGCCCACCTCAACTGGTGGTTTTACTCAATAAACACGCTTGAGAAAGAAGGTTTAAAGGGCAACCCATTTTCCAGGGCCCCTTCTGTCTCTCTCAGAAGCTTTGTTTCAATAAATTCTTCCTACAAAAAAAAGAAAAAGGAGGAGGAGGAGGAGGAAGAGGAGGAGGAGGAAGAGGGGGAGGAGAAGAAAGAAAGAAAGAAAGAAAGAAAGACAGACAGACAGACAGACAGACAGACAGACTGACTACAGGTTTCATTTGTCCTTGGCAGAAACTGAGAGGTTAATTCTAAAATGTATGCAACAATGCAAAGAATAACTTGGATATCAGCAAAAATGCTGCAACCTTAATTCTACTTGAATTTAGATTTACTCTAAAGTTCCAATCATTGTGATTGTACAGTGACAGTGATAGTATGGTGATCCACAAGTACATCAATCAAATAGAATATAGTTCCCCAAAAGATCTATACTTATATAACCACTAGTCTTTCACAAAATCATTAACAAATAAAGGAAAATCTCAAAAGATACAGGGTGAGCATGATAGGTCAGTGGAATAAGTGCCTGCTTAGGCAAGCACAGTGACCAGGGTTTGATCCTCAGCACCACATGCCATGCCATCCCTACCCTCAGGCATGCTGAGTGGCCCTAAGACAGGGTGTGGTAATGCAGGCCTATAATGCCAGTATTCTCTTTTTAAATTAGCTTTGGGATTGGACATTGTTTCAACTTGAGCAGCTTAATTTAACTGACTCAGCAGGATGCCAGGTTTTTTACTTTGTAAATATCCTCATCCTAGGCAAGAGGAGGGCATGGACCTGTGTGAGTTCTACACCCTTACCCCCCATTTCCCCCTAGCTTGTTTATAATATAAGGAAAGGAGAGAAGCAGTTACTGTTGCTCCCTCCTTTGCTCTTTGCTGTTTTCTGCCAACATGAACTGCTGCCCTCTGCCATATGCCATCCTGCCTTAGAAACAGCTGAGTATGGACTGAACTCTCCACAAACTATAAGCTAAATAAACCTTTCCTTAATTCTGGATGTTGGGTAATTTGTCCCAACAATGAGAGAAAGGTAACTGAGATAGGCCTGTATGTTACACTACATTTGAAAATTAATTCAAACTAAATAAAGTATCACTAAAGGCTAAAATTACAAACTTTTTAAAGGAAAGTATCTTCATTATTTAAAAGTAGGTAAAATGATCTTCAAACAGAGGAAGCAATAACCATGTTTAAAAAAAGATGTAATTGGGATTTGCTGAAAATATTAAACCATCTGCTAACCAAAAGACATCTCGAAGAAAATAAATAGGTAAGCCATAAAGAGAAATTATTCACAAAACATGTATCTAACACATAAAGAACATATACTAAAAAGTCACACACAATTCAATAATAAAGGGACAAATGTTCAAATGGCAAGGATTTAAATAGGAATGTTTTAAAAGAAAACATATGAATAACCAACAACCATATTAAAAGAGGTAAATATTATTTGACACTGGGGAAACAAATTACAATGAGTTACCACTACACTCCCACCAAATGAGGTAACTTTTTTTTCCTTTCTTATGTATGCATTCATTTATTTATTTATTTCTCATTTGTACTTTTAGTACATGGTCTACAGGGTCTCACAACACAGATCAAACTCATAGTGATTCTCCCCATTGATAGAATTACAGATGTGCCACCACACCTAGTCTCATTTGTCATCTCAGCATGCCCCAGGGGCAGGGTTGGCACAGCACACCAGGAATCGAACCTGAGTCACTGCACCTGCCTAAGCAGTCACTTTAGTCCGCTGAACTATATGGCTGGCCCTGAGCTAACTTTTAAAAGCCTGATAATAGCAAATATTGCCCAAGATAGTGACTTAATCACTAACACATCATTTTGGGAATACAAAATAGCAATAATCACTATGTAGAAAAATCTAGCACCTTATGTCTAGCAAGTTTAAGGCTCTGTATTTAAACCTCAGCAATAAAAACATACACACATGCATTCACACACACACACACACACACACACACACTTAAATTTTATGTTACTTTTCCAAATTTTATAACCATATCTTAAAATTTTAGCTCTTTGGGGAGCAAACATTGGATAAATTCTTAGGAAATAAATGTCTGGACAGAAGGACAAGCCATTCACAGTTTTCAATCATTTCTAGTTGTCTTATACCTGACTTCAACATTAAGTTACCTGATGACACTTAGCTTTTATATTTGTGATACCAGCTTGCAACCATCCATGAGATTTCTTAATAATCCATAAAGGATGGAGACTCAGTATCTTCAGTGTCTTTTTCCACTATTCTATTAACGGGCAATTTTCAATTTCAATGTTTATCCCTCCTATATTTTTATTTATTTTTATTTTTTTAGGGAAAGGTCTACAGGGTTCAGGATCTCACTACTAGATCAGACTCATAGTGATCTGCGTTCCCGCGACTAACTTCCTGTTCCAGCCAGACCCAAACCGCACCGCTGGGAGCTAGATCAGACTCATAGTGATCTGCCTGTTTACAGTCTCCCAAGAGCTGGGATTACAGGTGTGCACCACCACACCCAGTCTCAATTGTGTCTCTGGTCCCTGGGGTAGGGCTAGCAAGGGAGGCCCAGGAATCAAACCCTGAGCCCCTGCTTGCAGGCCCTTTAACCTGCTGAGCTATTTGGCTGGCATATCTGTATGTGTATGCATATATATAGGGGGTGGGACCAGGGTTCAAACTCACAACCTTGCACTTGCCAGGCAGAGACTTGTGCCACAGAGCTATCTCCCCAGCCCTCCCTCCTATATTTTTAAAGCCCTCTTCTTATCCTATTATTAAAGACAGAGATAGCCCCATTGGTGATACACAACTGTACTCCTAGAACTCAAAAGGCTGAGGCAGGACTGCTGTAAATGTGAAGCCAAGACCCAAACCGCACCGCTGGGAGCTGAGCCTGCGCACCCGCCGCGGGTTAGCTCCCTGCGTCCCTCTGCCCTGCCTCTGCGTTCCTGCGACTAACTTCCTGTTCCAGCCAGACCCAAACCGCACCGCTGGGAGCTGAGCCTGCGCACCCGCCGCGGGTAAGCTCCCTGCGCCCCTCTGCCCCGCCTCTGCGTTTCCGCGACTAACTTCCTGTTCCAGCCAGACCCAAACCGCACCGCTGGGAGCTGAGCCTGCGCACCCGCCATGGGTAAGCTCCCTGCGCCCCTCTGCCC
>PVJA010039197.1:0-19296 GCA_004027025.1 Myocastor coypus | reverse complement strand
TTTGTAAAAAGGAATATGTATGAGACTTTGGGGGTCCAGGGGCGGAATGTTATGGTTTATGTCTAGTTGTCCCCCCAAAGCCTCATGGAGTCACTGGGCGGGGACTTCTAGAGTTTGAGACTTGATCCATGATCCCTGGGATTATAGGTTTTAGTACTGATGGGATTATGGGTGGAAGTACTTCTGGGATTATGGGTGTGGCCTAGGGCGGGAGCTAAGGCGGAGAGCCTGAATGTAATATAAAGAGAGACAGAGAGACAGACTGGAGCTCGAGCTGTTGCTGCTGCTCTGCTGCCGTGTTGGTTGGCTACCTCTGCCGCCATTTTGTTGCTGTTCCACCGCCATGAACTGGATGCTCTCCGCCCTGCTCCACTCAGCCTTGGGCCAGCCAAATATGGACTGAAACCTCTACGAACTGTGAGCTAAATAAACCTTTCCTTCCTTCATCTTGAGTGTCAGGTATTTGTCTCAGCAACGAGTAAAAGGTAACTAAAACATCCACTATACAAAAATCCTCCATCTTTTTCATCCATTCCTCAGTTGATGGTATATTTGGATTGTTCCCAAGATTTAGCAATGACAAATGTGCTGCTATAAACATGCTGAACATATATTGCTATGTTGTGATATTTTTATTTCTTCTGAGAAGATACTCAGAAGGGTAATAGCTGTCAATACTCAGAAAGGGACCTCTCATCCTAGTATTTTAAAGGTTCTCCGTACCTATTTCCAGGGTGGTTGCAGCAATCTATAATCCCTCCAGCAGTGAAGGATTCGTTTTTCCACACAACCTGCCATCATTTTCTGCAGGTTGGTTTTTTTTATGATGAGGAAGAGGATAGCCACTGTTTCTGGAGTGAGATGGAATCTCAGTGTTGTTTTAATTTGCATCTTTCAAATGACCAATGATTTTTAAACATTTTTTACATGTATGTATTAGTGATTTGGGTTTCTTCAACTGACAAATATATATTCATCTCAGATGCCCATTTTTAGATTGGGTCTTTGAATTTGAGGGTCTAATTGTTCTCAATTCTTTATGTGTTCTAGATGTAAGTCTTTTGTCTGAGGGACAACTGGCTATGATTTTTTTCAACTCTCTAGATTGTATTTTCGCTCTGTTGGTGATTTATTTTGTTGTGCACAAGGTTTTTTTTTTTTTTTTTTTTTTGTGAGATGAGAACCCATTTTCTGATTCTTTGTAATATTTCTTTTGCAGTCAAAAATTTGGTGTATGAAATTTCTATCTATATGTATGTCTTCTATGTTTCTGCCTACTTTCCATTAAATTAAATTTATTGTTGCTATTTTAATATTCATATGCCTCAGTTACTCATCTCTTGTCGCTGGGATAAATACAGTTACTGGAGGTATGCTAGCTCCAAGGCTGAGGCCACAGGGCAGAGAGCATCCAGTTCAGGGCAGTGGAGCAGCAACAATGACAACAGGCCAACAACCCACAATGGCAACAGAGAAGGAGTCTCTTTATCTCTCTTATATTACATTTAGGCTCTCTGCCTCAGGATATCCACTTGGACCACACCCACAATCCCAGCAGTACTCAAACCCATAATCTCATCCTTGGATCACTCATAATCCCAGTGGATCATTAGTTAAGCTCAAACTCTAGAAGTCCCCATCCCATGATTGCATGAGGCTTTGGGGGTACAACTAGACACAAACCATAACAGTATCTTTGGTCTGTTTTGATTTGTGTTTATTTTATGATGGTAGACAAGCACCTAGATTTAGTCTTCAGAATGTGGAGCCAATTCTCCCAGCACCAGTTATCTTTTTTCCAGTGAACATGTTTGGCTTCTTCGTTAAAGACAAATTGGCTGAGTATGCTTGGGGTCTTGTCTGCATTCTCTATTCTGATCTTCAGGTTTGTTTTGTGCCACTACATGCTGATTTTATCGCAATAGTTTATAGCATAATTCTAGGCCTGAGGTTGTGAAGCCCCCTGGTTTGCCTTTCTTACCCAGAAATGCTCTTGCTATTCTAGGTCTCTTCTGGTTCCAAATGAAATTTAGAAGTGTTTTCCCTAGATTTGTATGTTAATGGTATTTTGATTGGGATTGTATTAAATCTGTACAGTGGTTTTGAGACTATGGCCATTTTCACTAGGTCAATTCTTACTCAAGATCAAGGTATATATATATATATATATATATATATATATATATATATATATATATTTAACTGAGAATCATACTCAGGACTTCACATTTGCTAGGTAGACACTGCACTGCTGAACTAAATCACTGGCTCCAAAATTGTTACACGTGTGCTTTCCCTAATTTCTCCCTTTGTGAGTTTGTTGTTCGTTTACAGGAATTCGATTGATTTCTGAGCATTGATTTTCTATTCCACTGCACTACTGAATTTCAATTTTAAATTTACAAATTTTTTATTGAAGTTTCTGAGGTCTAAGTAGAGTAGCATGCTATTTATAAATAATGATATTTTAATTACTTTCATTTCAATGTTTGTATCTTTCTTTTGCCTAATTGCTCCAGCTAATGTTTCCAAAACTATGTCACATATGAGTGGTGACAATGGACATTCTAGTTCTGTTCCTGATTTTAGATTGAAAGCTTTCAGGTTCTGACCATTTAATATGATGTTAGATGTTTACCGTTCGTAGATATTTTTTTATAATATTCAAGTTAATAACATTGACTATAATTTTCTAAAGGGTTTTATCATGAATGGGTGTTAGACTTTGTCAAATGATTTTTCTGCACATACTAAACGTTCATGTGATTTTTGTCCCTGATTCTGTTAATATGGTGTATTGTTGTTATTGATTTGCGTGTGTTGGTCCATCTCTGAAGCCCTGAGATGAATCCTACTTGGTCAGGATATATAATCTTCTTGATTATTTGCTACATTCTGTTTGCCAGCTTCTCATTAAGGATTTTTACCTCCATGCTCATTGGGGGATTGGTCTGTGGGTGCTTTCTTGTTTGTATTTTTCTATGGTTTAGGAACCAGGACAATACTCACTTCCAAGAATGCTTTTGGAAGTATTGCTTCCATTTCAATTTCTATAAAGAGTTTTTGCATGAGTGGTGTAAATTCTTCTCTAAATTTCTTACAGAATTCAAAAGCAACCCTCAGGACTTGGGCTTTTCTTTGTTGGTAAAATTTAATTACATTCACAATTTCATCAGTTGAATTGAGCATTTAGAAGTTTTGTGTATTTTTGGATTATTTTTGTGAATTAAATGGTGTCTAGAAATCTGCCTATTTCTTCTGTTTTCCCTTTTGATAGAATAGAAATCCTCACACTAGGTATTGATGATCTCCTGGATTTTCATTGGATTCATTCTGATTTTTGACCTTATCATTCCTAATTACTTGTCTTTCCTCTTTTTCATAAAGAAAGAAAAGACAAAATCAACACTCAAAAAGTAATAGCATTTCTGGGTAAAGGTTTATCAATTTAATTTCATTGGAGATAACTCTTTGATTCATTGGAGATAACTCTTTGATTCATTGGTTCTTTGTATTGCATTTTGTCCCAATTGTTTGAATTTGTTCTCTGAACTCTATAATTTCCTTTTTTGTGAAAGTTTTGAGTTTGCTTTATTTTGTCTTTTGCTAGAAGTTTGAGATTCAATATTAGATTGTTTATTTCAGCTCATTCTGTTTTCCTGATGTGAGAAATCATTGCTATAAATTTCCTTTGTGAAATCTCCAGAATCTAAAAATAAAACTCGTGAACAAGGAAAAAAAAATATAGCCCAGTGTCACTCTGATAAAGGCCTTCTATCTAGAATATATATATATATATATATATATATATATATATATATACATATATATATATATATTTATATAATCTTATTACTTTTAATGAGAAATAACAATGAAACAGTTTCAAAACACGTTAGTAGAACAACCACAATAATTGTTGTCTCCATAGTAGTTGCTCAGAGTACAAGATACAGACATGATAACTTTTCTCGTTGAGCTAAGAGAAAGTAGTTGTATGCATAGTCCAATATTCCATAACAGCAGTGGGTTATATATTCTGGCCCAAGTCAACAGCTTCCAACAATGATAGAATATATATATTTAAAAAATCAATCCCCCAAATTCAAAAGCCGAATCCAAAAATGGGCATCTGAGGTGAATATACACTTCTCATAGGAAGAAATATAAATGGCAAGTAAGTATATGAAAAAATGTTCAATATCATTGGTCATTTGAAAAATGAAAATTAAAACAGCACTGGGATTGCATCTCACTCCAGAAAGAAAGTCTATCATCAAGAAGTGAACCAAGGGCCAGCCAGATAGTTCAGCAGATTAAAGTGTCCGCTTAGGCAGATGAAAGGATCAGGGTTTGATCCCCTGCATGCTGGCCCCACCCCCAAGAGTTCACTGAGATGACAATTGAGACTCGGCAGGGTGATGCATGCCTAAAATCCCAGTGCTTGGGAGGCTGAAAACAGGAGGATCACTCCAAGGCTGATCTGAGTAGTGAGAACTTGTAGATCCTGTGCTAAATACATTTTTTAAAAAGAACAAGAGGAGGAGGGCTGGAGGAGAAGGAGGAAGGAAGAAGAGAGGAGGAGAAGAACAACAAGAGGAAGAAGAGGAAGAGGAAGACGGAGCAGGAGAAAGACAAAGACAAGGACAAGGAAAGGGAGAAGGAGAAGACAAAAAAGACTGGCAAGATAGCTCAGTGGACTAAGCCCTACTTAGGAAGTGCCAGGATAAGGTATTTGACTCATATGACACCACATGGCACACTGAGCCAGCTAGGATGGAGCCTGCTGGTGCAAACCTGTAATCTCAGCTCTCAGCACTGGGGAGGCTAAAAACAGGAGGATCGCCATGAGTCAAAGCTGTGTAGTGATGCTGAGCATGATGGTGCATACCTGTACTGTAATCCCAATGCTTGGAAGACTGAGGCAGGAGGATCAGTGTGAGTTCAAGACCAGCCTGGGTTGCAAAACTGAGCACAAGGCCAGCCTGAACTGAATAGTGAGACCCTATCTCAAAAAAAAAAAAAAAAAAGCACTATACACATTCATCAAAAGCAAGCAAAACATTTCACAACTTTAGGGGCTGGGAAGACAGCTCAGTAGAGTAAGTATTTGCCTCAGAGCCACAAAGGCCTGTGTTCAATTCATGGTTCCTTTAAAAATAGATAGATAGGTAGATGATAGATAGATAAATAGATAGATAGATAGATAGATAGATAGATAGATAGATAGATTAGATAGACAAACAGATATGTTGTTCTTGCTTAAAATAAATCCTTTATAAGTGAAATATAAGCATCCATCTTTGATAGAATATAATTTATTAATATTTGACATCAAAATAATATAACTCACCCAATATTTTCTATACAACATTTTATATTCACTCAACTAACTTTTATAGAATGCCTGCCATGGTACTATTTCTCTGTTCAGAGAATAGTTGGAATGACTTAGGAATTTCATAGAAATATTGCGTAATTAATCAACTTCAGGTTCTGTAAAAAGTAAAATAACCATTAAAGTGTAATTTTATTTCATGATAAATACAATATAAGACTCAGGAATTAGACATAAGCTGATCATACACAACATTTTGTAGAAAATTAACATGAGTTTCAAAGATGTTTTTATATTGTTAAAATATATTTTGTTTTAAAAAGATAGTCAAATTATAATTGGGCTCTAACTAGAATATCTAAAATTCCTGTATAATAAGTGACATTTTTATATTCATCTTCAAAAGTACCACATTTTTCTGCCTTACCTTCTGAAGGATTAGCTTGTGGTACAGAACTAAAACTAAAATGTTTTAAAGGTCTCACTTTACTCACTTATTTTTAAAGCATATAGAACGTTTCATATAATACAGAGAGATAGAAAGTTCATTAAACCAAAAGTTATGTAACTATAAACTGAAACCAATTGTAGGACCTCATTTCAAAACATTCTGTAGCATAATTAAAGCAGCAATTACCCAACTTCAGGATTAACAGCTGGAGGCATTCATTTTTTTACTGTATCACATAATTTTTATCCAAAAAATAATATCTTTAAATTTCCACCTATAGTTTTGATGGATAGCAACAAGAAGTATTTGTACAATAATTTTTCAACACTTTATGATAAAGTGAATGTTTTCTAAATGTCATAGTTTAAATTTCATGGGGCATGAAATCTCCTTTGAAATGAAATTTAAAGCCTTTTTCAAATAAGACTAATCTTATACTCAAAAACATTTTATATCCCCAGACATTATTAACCTTGGAGTACTGCTTGCAGAATGATAATACTTCCTGACACATTAAGATTAAATTTGCCTTTATATAATTATGTTAAATAATATATTTTAAATAGATAAGAATGGAGGAGAAATGTATACAATAGTAGGATTTCCATTTACTAATAATAAATTTAACTACTCATCATTTGTATGGTAATGTTAACACATTTGAGCAGCTCTCTTCTAAAGAAAACTATTTATAGAACAAGCATTGTGCCTAGTGTCAAAATGGTAACATTGCATAATAATATAAAAACAGAGATTATATTAAGTTCTACTGCTTTTAAGTTTATAAAGGCACATAATAATAATAATAGTAATAATAATAATAACAACTTCTTATTGGTAAAGAGCAAAGTCCCTTTCATATAACCAGAGCTATTTT
Source organism: Myocastor coypus (assembly GCA_004027025.1). Taxonomy (NCBI): domain Eukaryota; kingdom Metazoa; phylum Chordata; class Mammalia; order Rodentia; family Myocastoridae; genus Myocastor; species Myocastor coypus. The sequence goes on along the minus strand of PVJA010039197.1, from coordinate 12,630 downwards.
GGTGTACCCCAAAATCTCTTAAAATGTTTAAAAATACATTAATTGTACTTTGAACAGCACATTTAAACAGTTGGTGTTTAATTATTTTGGCAAGAATAATGCATGGATATTGGCGTTTTTATCAGTACCAAAACCACTTCTTACTTGAAAGACAACAGTCCACTCATATTTGTATGTGATTTAAGACTTTGCATTGTAATGGGCCAGCAAGATAGCTCAGTAGACTAAGCACTAGCTTTGGCAAGTACAGGGATCAGGCTTCGATCCCAGAAGGACCACGGCACACTGAGCCAGCTATCAAGTCCAGGAATGGTAGCACACCCCTGTAATCCCAGCAATGGGGAGGCTGAAAATAGGAGGATCACTACAAGTCCTAGCTGCATAGAGAGACCACGTAACAAATACATAAATTTTTAAAATATAAATAATAAATAAATAAATAAGACTTTGCAATTGTAATGATGTGGGCAATATTTCATCTTTTAGAAATTTTCCATAATTATAGGCCTAGTAGCAATGCCCCTTTTATGACCCTGTTGTTTTAAAAAGATAAAATAAACACTCCGACGACAGAAAGGGGAATGAGGGGGACTGGTGCATCAAACTCTCCTCTGCCATGAGAAAGAAAACAAACTCCTGCATGACAGTAAATATTCTATTCTGATCCCTGACTTCCACCCCGTCCTTCAGGACATTTTCACCCCAATTGTTCTTCCCTTAGTTCCCACAATCTCTGACTCTTCTGTGGCTTTGGCCCCACCTGGTGGTTTATGAAGAGAATGGATGACCAGATGCTCTGATGTCCAGAAATCTGAGCGTGTCTAAGCATTAGGATGTTGGTGTCTGGGGGCTTCACACATTTGGCCCAGAAATCAGTGAACACAATACAGTTTTGTTTCACCCAGACAGACACTCCCTCCAAGTCCCTTTTCTTCTTCCTTTTTCTAGGCTATCTGCTTATCTTCTGAATGGCATCAAAGCTATCAATCTCAGCACTGAGCACCTGCCCCTCCATCTCATGCTTGAAAACCAAAAATTACACAGTTGATTACACATATTACTATTATTAATAAGAGGACTCAAATAAGATTAAAAATGGAATATAAAAACATTATAGAATATATTTTAAACCAGGGGTCAGCGAGATGGCTCAGCGGTATAAAATGCCTGCTTAGGCAAGCTTAGGCAATTGCAGGGAGCATGGTTCAATCCTTGGCACCACATGGTGTGCCATCCACATCTCTGGGCAGGCTGAGAGGGCCATCATAATGATAAAAAAAGAGAATATACTTTAAACCCTCAAAGAAACTGAACTTGCCACCCATTCTTTACAAAACTGGCCACCTCTTACAAATACAACAGTATTTTTCCAAGCCAGGATTCAGGAGGACCAAGGGCCTTTTCCTTCTTTCTTTTCGTGTGTGTGTGTGTGTGTGTGTGTGTATGTCCTCTCAGGGACAATTTGTGTAGTGTGTGTGTGTGTGTGTGTGTGTGTGTGTGTGTGTGCACATACATGCACTAGCTTTATTTTCTTACTTAATATTCAGAGCATCACTTTCATTAGAAAATGGTCTCCAACTTCCAGTAAACCAGCTTAAATTAACCTTGGTTTAAATTGGATACTGCTTATATTAAAGCCCTTTATCTTTATTCTCAGTTTAATTTCCTCCAGTAATAGAACATTTTGTCTACCACTCCAAGCACAAAGACTCAAGTAGTGATACACAATAAAAATAATTATGCCAACTTATTCCTCTCAAAAAGCCATTTGCACATTTTTAATGTTTTAATATGCATTTAAAACCTTGATTATTTCCAAGGGAATTAATACTACACCATAGGTCACCTTTGTTCAAACTAGTTAAAGCCCAGGGAAGAGGTCTTTCAGTCCTCTAAAATAAGTTTATGTAGCCAGGACCTCCGCTCAAGTCTGCCATTATTACAATATCACTTTAAGTGTTTTAAACACAAACAATATTTACAACTGAATCTTGGAAAATAAAAGCCCTGTATTTAATTCTCTAAGCTTAAGTATTTTTAATTTTGTCTCCCAGCAGTGCCCCATAAAACATTATTAGCAATGGAATTCCAGAAGAAGTTCCCAGATGGTTGCTGAAATGAGATATATAGGCTGGAAAAGAGACGACTCAGGCATTCACTATCCTCATTACACTCTCAGCTTAGGGAAAAATGACTTACTAATCACAAGCACGAGATGCTCCGTGTTACTTGTTCTGTCTGACAGAATTATCTCTGACCCGGGAGGGACAGCTAAAATGTTCATACTTTAGGCAGTATTTCTATCTCCTTTACTAAGTTGATTCCTGAGTACAACCCCTCTCATGGACTAAAAGACATCAACAAAACATTTTTAATTATATCATTCAATGCTATTGATCAGGACAATTTTTTTAAGGTGAATACAAATCTGTACTTAGTCAAGAGCTATTTTTCCTTTTTTGGGAGGCAGTCTGCTCCTCTCACATAGTTGCCTCACAATATGCACTGTGGAAAATATTGTTATAGTGTATAAAATAAAGACTTTTCCAGAACAGAGAAGTAAATCAATAGCTGCTTAAAGCTATGCTTTTGTGAAATTATATATTCTGAAATCTTACTTGTGGTATGTAGATTTTGTAACAAATTTGTTTTGTAGAAAAACCAGATTATAATTATTCAAAATTATTACAATGCTTCATCAAGTATACAGTTATGCAAACTCTGATAGAAGATGCTAATGTAACATGGAGCACATTTATTATAGTGGCATTTGTAACTGTTAAAATACACAATAACAAGGTATTATTTGACAGCTATTTAAAAGCATGCCACAAAAACAATAGTGGCTGTTTTGAATAAAGATGAGCTGACTTGAAAACCTGCAACATAACGCACGACACAGATGGAACTGTGTAAGTCTTTAGGGTCACCAGAATTCTTCAGAACATGTAGAAAGACAAGTTACACTGATGACTGAAAGACACTGTTGAGAATGTGACCTAAACTGGCAGGTTCCCACCACATAATTGTCATGTATGCTTTATGCTCAGCAAAATTTACAAGTAAAATTTACAAGTGAATAAAGACAATGAATCAGATTTCAAACTATGCATTATTCAATATGAACACGCTTTATATTCTATATTTCTCCTCTAAAAATCTAGTAGATATCTGTGATGGACTATCACTGTCTATTGACTGTCTACTGATGATCAGGTTTTCTAGTTAAATTAGCACATCCTTCTCTTTATAGGCATAGACTTGGCTCTTAATTGTGAACACCATTCAAAGAGTTGATCAAATACATCAATTTTAAGTGTTCCTGACTGGGAAGATTTCTCAGTGCCATAAGTGCCTGCCTGGCAACTACAAGGTCCTGAGTTCAGTGCTCAGTACCAAAGGCAAAAAATGTGTCGTTCCACCCTCAATAGTTCTTTCCTAATATTCTGAAAATATATACATTGTATCCTTTTAGCAGTCTCTCTTTTCATTTCCAGTAAAACCTTAAAAATGAAAATATTAACTTCTCTCTTATAGTTGTTCAATGCCTGTAACGTATGTCCCTTATCTTATTTAAGTAAAAAGGCTGTTCTACAAATGTTTAAGCTGCTTTACGAATAGTGCTAAAACCAAACACGATGTCAAGAACACATCTTGAAATCTTCTGCTTAATATCATCTATTTTAAGCTTCCGAAAATATACATACTAATTAATGGAACCACGTAACAGATCTAAGAGATGTTTAAAAGCCTGTGACAGCAAAATGTGATTGGGACCTCATTAAGATTAAGATTATGCATTGATGAATGTAAGAAATTCTTTCATTGGTAATGGCATACAATTTCACTTGTACTGCAAGAAAATATACTTCTAAGAAATAACGTGAGTAATGTCTCTTTCCACAAGGTAATTACCTTGTATGTTTTGACATGGATGACACTCGTTAATGGCAAAGTCTTAAGGAGTTACAAATGCATGCATCACTGTCAAACCCTCTCAATTACATAATGGAGGGTATTTTTATACTAGCATCACCATCATCAAAAAAGTACTTAACAAGTTACTCTGCTAAGAGAATTACATAAATGCTTTTTAGTAAGGAGGGTGGCCACATTGTGGAAAATATCACCATTGTCAAAACACAGGGAAAAGAGCTAAAAACAGTGCAGAATAAGGTACTAAAATCAAGACAATGTTAAGGATTAAAAGTAAGAGCATTTTGAACCCATGCATCACACATATTTGTTGATCAGGTGAAATGATGGTGAAGTTCAATCACAAAGGTTATATTTAGTACTACAAATATCTAGCTGTGACATGTCAAAAGCATTCAGTTTATATTCATTTATACTGATATATTGATTTGGACTACCAATGTCCTTGATTGGAAAATAAAATGAATTATATAGTGCAAGTAGCAAAACATGTACACTGAATTCTAAACAGACTATCATCATAAAGACTAGGGATTAATTTCCTAGTTACATTTTAATATGAGTAGGCATTTCCAGAAAACCTGCTGCTTATTGAAAAGAAAGACGCCTTAGCCTTGTGATAATGCCATTCAATTTGGACAGATACAATGGGACGTGGTCTGTCATTGTACACCCCCACATAGAGAGCTGGAAACTTCAGCTCTTGAATCCATCCTCTTTTTTTTATGCAATGAATACATGTGTACTTTTCATCTTCAAAACTACTTGCTCTGGACTTTGTCTAAAGTAATCTGGCAGAGTGAATTGTAGGACCAAGCAGTCAAGTTTAGCATACAACTCCTTTCCATATAATTAATCACTGTGCTCCTTTCACATCACAAAAGAAATAGGTTGTCAGGATTGGAAATGCGTCATTTGCGATCAGATCCTGGAGTTGGAAGCCCTCTGGACCTCATATTATCAGCAGAATTGTGCCTGGAAGTTTGAAAGAGCTCCAGCGTCCCTTGGTGGGCAGAATTGGCCCTGACCCAGTAGTCAGAGACAGAACGAGGAAAAACTTAGAATGGAGATGAAAGAAAAGAAAAGCAAGAAGAAAGTGGGCACTTAAGAGTGGAAGAGGGCTGCATTTCATGCATTGTAATTAAGCATTTTTTTTCTTGCTGGGTGGTCAAGGACAAGTCGAAGCAAGACCTGTATAACAAAACATTCTTTTTTTTTTTTTTTTTTTTGTATCTTCCAGGGTCAAATCCCCTCAGGATCAGGATTAAGTTTGGGACCATAGACAGTACTTTGTAGAACTGTTGTTAGTGGTCAAACTTCGGGATGAGTCATGGCCATTGCTTGGCCAGTTTGCTTTCTGTGAAAGCCTGAGACAATGTTTTTCTCTGGATGACTCTCCTTAGATGCACTATAGTTCATTCATCCCTTTCCTCTGAGGTCCCATAATCTCCTTGACCAGAAAATTTGGGACACCTCTGAGTTATAGGATATTACAGCACAGGTTCTCTTATATCCTGAGTCCTTATTGGCCTTGAAGGGCTAGGGCCAAAATATTGGCTGTCCTCATAGCCCTTCTTTTTCTCCAGTTTTTGGTCTGTTAACTTACATTCTTAACCCTCCAACAGAAAAGCTTTGTGATACTATTACTCTATAACATAGGTACTTGAGCTTATCATCACTGGCTTTCTGAGTATCAAATATCTTTGACTTAGCTTGGAATTGATATTTTCTGACCATCATTGATATTCTAATGATGTTCCATACAATGTGATATAAGCAGTTACACAATTTTTACACAGATATTTGTAAATTCAAGGAAATACAAAATTGTGGCCTGTTAAGACCATGGTATTTAGCCCAGTCTCTTATTTTCAAGTACTAATCTTGAGAGAGAGAATGACAGTAACTGAGCTAGATTGGTGAGATGAGCTTTAGGAGGCTTAGATTCAATAGCCTCCAACATTACAAGCTTCACTGGTGGCACACTGCAATTGCAGAACATTTGACTATGTATGTATCTGCTTCCTCTTAGTCCAAAGAGAAGTATATTCTTTTCTTTTTTTTTTTTTTTCTTTTTTTTTCTTCTAAGCAACATCAATAGGGAGGTGGGTCATGCCCACATACTGTACTCTGTAGAACGATTGTGAGGACAATGTGCAGTATGTCAACTTTCAAAAAAAAAGAAAGGGGAGGGCCCGGCAGGATGGCTCAGTGGTCTAGAGCACCTCCTTGGGAGGGCTTAGGCGGCTGCAGGGACTGCGGTTCGATCCCCGGCACCACATGCTGCGCCAGCCTTGTCCTCGGGGCGGGCTGAGCCGGCCATAAAAATGAGTGAATAAACAAATAAAGGTTCTGAAACAAGAAAAAAAATAAATAAATAAAATAAAAAATTTAAAAAAAAAAGGGGGAAAGGAAAAAAAAAGTATTGTTGATGTAAAAGTGTTAATGTTTAATTGTTTGACCAATCTTATATATCTATATGTATTAATCTAAACTGATCTGATGATGAAAATATGTAATATAGCCATTGTTAAATTTAAACAATAAAAATATTAAATTAAAAAAAAAGAGTGGGAGAGGATAGAAGCAAAAGAAGCAGGAGAAAGTTTATACTACACATGGTGGAACATTTTCCTTTCTGCTGCAAGGTATGGGACAAAAAGGAATTTCACCCACCTCTGCAGAAGCTTCAGAAAGAATTGCCGCGCTCGAAGGAAATCCAGGCAAAGAGTTGCTGTCGCGGCAGCCTGCAGCAGCAACCGGTGACAGCCACAACCACCTCTGCCGGCACGCACGCTGTGAGCTATAGTTTGCAGATACGTTTTCTGCTTTCCAGCCTTTCAAGCAAAACTCTAATGTAGTCATTTGTACTTACTTCACACAAAAGACCCAGAGAACCAGGCCATTTGGTGACATACCAAAGGCAGCAGTGGTTGTAAATGAAAACATATTCCTTCAGTTCCGTATTTTGATACACTGATTTACACTATTCTACTTTGTAGCATTTCTGAAGTAGTGAGGAAACAAAGCCCCTTTGGAAGTGCTTCTGATTGATTGGTCTGACCTAAAAACCTGGTGAGCTCTCCTTGGGGAGAACTACTTTTCACCCGCCTCTACCTGGAGCCCCGATTGGGCAGAAACTCGCACACCTGATCTATTTGTCCAGACACAGAATTTGCACACTGCGTGATGGGTGCAGACAATCATATGGCCCATTATTACCCAATCAGTGCTTTTTCTTTTTATTCTTTAATTTTTTCTAAGTTAAGGAGATTATTAGTGAAATATGATAGATAAAATTACCCTTAAATCATAGGCTAATTAAGAAAATGTCCCTACAGTGGGGAGCTGGAGTTGGTCACTCCAAAAGCACAAGATCAGCAAGGTCATTCTCTGGCTGCCACCAGCCAGAACGTGAGGTGCCCTTTTAGCTCCCATGAAAGGAACTCTATCCAGAGCAGGAGGAGAGCCAGAGAGGACTTCACCAAAAGATTCTGTGTACCTCAAATTGTGTTACAAATAGTTCTGTAAATAATTATAACAACAGCAACAACAACAAAGAAGGAAAAAAGTAAGCCCAGTGGGTCCCTAAAGAGGGAGACAGTTGCTAATGGCAACACAGGGTTCCTGCCACAAGAGCTTGTGTTGTTTTACACAGCTGTCCAGTGGCAGGATGGCCCTGCTCTGAGTGATTGTTTGCTATCGTTCACGGCAGTCTCTACTCAGGTCTGTCAGTGCCCTGCTTGGTGTCACGAGCATGAATAGGTTGAGAAAGTTCAAGTATTTCCTAATGGTTCTGGCAATGACCTCTATCTATTCCAGCACCAGTAGTGTGAGTCAGATTACATCTCTCTGGGCCCTAGATTCTAGGCCCCATTGCAGTGATTGCTTACCACTCTTTCGCTAATGGGAGCTGGTACACATATGACATATGACTATCAGGCCTGGCAATGCCTCTCACCATACTTATAGGGTCTGACCGGTAGGCACCTAAGTAGAGCAAAGCCTGTAAGAATGAGATGAGAAGTGGAAAGAGGAGCTTTTTAGTAGCATTTGGGTTTCTAATTCCATGCATGTCCAGAACTAAGAATTCTCTTAATGGTGGACATGTCTGCCAGTGTCTTCTCTCTTTTGTTACCAATAGTGATTGTAGCCATTTAGTATAAGTTTAGCCCTGGCATATGTTAGGCTGCTATTCTACTTTGTTACAATAAGGCCAAGCTCCTACAAAGGAATAATACAGTTCAGTCTTACTCTCTCAAAGTCAATTCTGTTCACATCCCTCCTTGACCCATAAGTCAATGAAGTTATATTTGGCTAGATCTACACATGGATGTGGAAAGGCTAGAAATCCACATTCCCCTTCAGCTAAGAGATGTGGACTCTGACTGTCTTTGCTTGGTTTCCTCATTCTGTCAGCCACTCTCAGAGGCTAATTCAAGGTAAATCCTAGAACATGAAGGAAAAGAAGGAGGGTGAATGATCTTTTCAACAGAGCTTGCACAGAGGAATGATTTTGTACTGCATCACATCAAAAAGGAGTGAATATGGGCCAGGTAACTGTTCTGTTATATACAACAAATAAGCATGTTCCTTTAATGGGTAGCACAATTCACATAAGCTAAGCCTGGGAAGTAATCTATGATCAGATGAATGGAGAGAGAAAATTTGATATTTATAAGCAATGGGGTATTACACTGCCATAAAGATAAACTGGAGTCATTTGTAGGAAAATGGATTGAGGCCATCATGTTCAGTGAAATCAATTAGACAAACAAGTTTAAATATTACATGGTTCCTCTTCAATGAGAGATGCAAATTATACAGCAGAAAATAAAAGATAGATCATGGTAATTAGGAGAAAAGATCTTTATCAAATGGAAGGTAAATCAAGAGATGGAGGAAGGGGGGTGGAAAGGAAGGAGCGGGAGGAGATGGGAATGAAAGAGAAATTATGATGTGTTACATTCAGCTCCATATAATGGAATGGAAATATCATGCACTGCAAAAGTAAAGATTTCTAAAAATTAAAACATGTTACAAGGTATAAAAAGTAAAGCCATATTAATATGCTGAGCTGTAAAAGGCCCAAGTCAACAGCTTCCAACATTGACCATTTTGCTCATAAGCCACTATTATCGACTATTCGACTATATATAAAGCTACTTTCTCTTAGTTCAATGAGAAGAAAGATTTATAGAAATAGTGTTTAGACAAGATATCATGCCTGCATCTTGTACTCTGAACAACTACTATGAAGACAACAATATGCAATGTATAAATTATTGTAACTGTCCTACTAACCTGTTTTGAAATTGCCTGATTATTATTTCTTTCTCATTAAAATTAATAAAATTTAAGAAAAAACATATTACAGGAAAAAAATAAGGAGATCAGATCTGTGGATAAGAGGTCACCTGAGGAAAAAGGAAATGATGTCATTCCAATATCTCTAGTAATGTGAATTACTCATTGCTAAAATAATGTGACAATGATTTTTATCATTAAAATTAAAATTAATGAACATTTTAAAAATCTGAAGACACCAGAATTAATTACTTAATTATACATTAGCATTGTAACAGTCAATACCTTGTGTCAACTGGAGAAGAGAAAAACATAACTAAATCAGCTCAGTGATTCCACACCCTAGGGCATGAAGGCCCTATGTAGCACATGGAGGGCACCCTAGAGTGGCTCATCTCTTAAAGGATATAAAAGATAATTAGGGAAAGATAGAACATTCCACTTCCTCAGAGAAGGTTCAGTCCTGATGGAGTGAAAGGAAGATAAAGAGGTTTGACAGCAGCAGCAAATGCTGCTCCTCCCTTTGCTCTTCACTGTTTTCTGCCACCAGGAATGGCTGCCCACTTCCATGTGTTCATTCTGCTTTGGAGCCAGCTGATTATGGACTGAAACCCTTACTAAATGTGAGATGAATAAACCTTTCCTTCCTTCATTTTAAATATTTGATATTTTTGTCCCAACAATGAGTAAAAAGTAAACAACTTAGAAATTGGTACCAGGAGTTGGAGTCACTGTTGAGCCTATGTATGACAATGTAGGTAATAAACCAGTGGAAATGACTTATGGAAAGAGACAGGAAATGTTGAGAGATGTTGCCTGAAGTGCTGGAATACCCTTGACTGTTCTATATGGGAGATTCTTGTCAGAGCTCAGAAGACCAGAATGCTAATATTGATAACAACAACAATAATAATATCTGTAAACACCAGGCTGGAGATGTTTCTGCTGAGAAGTACTGCATTGGTTGTTGGAATCAAGATAATATGTGTTATGGCTTGGTACAAAATTTGTCTACATTTTGCTCATGTCCAGAGACTGCGTGAGACTGAGATTAAGCACAGCAGACTGGTTAATCTGACAAAAGAATTTTTTAAGGCAATAGAATGTTGATGCAGTGGTATACCTATGTTGTCGGGGGGGGCGAGGAGCTTTTAGTCTTGTTTATGTTGAGAGTCAAGAGTAATGAGCCCAGCACAATGATTTAAAGTGTTATGAGTTTGGCCAGAAAGGAAGCACAAGAAAGGATGTGGACTGCAAAGATATAGCTGAGAACTCCACTGCTCAGGAGGAATGAGAGAATGCAAAAGATATCCTGTGGCATTGCAGAAGGTGGAAGATCACCACCCACTGCAGCCTCAGACCTGCAAGGGTGAAGAATATTGCACTGAGGAAAAAGCCACAGAGTGCTATGCTCCAGAATGGAGACAGCAGCCACTCCAGGTTCCAGAATAGAAAATTTATCCCTTGGAATAGGAATCAGAATGCTCAGTAATACAAGTATTCAACCCCTACATCCAAGAGAGAAGAAAACCTGGCTACTGCTCAAGATGGCAGAACATGGCATCATCTATGTGGTTTTAATCTTAGGTGCTTGCTGAATGTAACAGTTCTGAGGTTAAGAAAGGTTTGACCTAGATTTGAGTGGGCCTGGGCAGCCAGGCAGTGTTCCCCTAATCAGGCACTGTATAATACTGTGAGTGAGAAGCCTATTCATTGGAACCACACGTTTGCAAAAACTAAGAGCATGGATTGTCTGAGGAAGGCTGCAAGGATGAAGCAAACACAGCCTCAGCTATAGCCATGAGAGCTATACCCAGCAAAAGTACAACACAGGTGGAGTCACATAGAGCTCATAATTTGCAACGGATTGCCCCAGATATTGATTATGACACTGCAGAATGTAATGTTTGCCCTGTGCTATTTAGGACCTGTTTTGGTACAAGCACTTTGTATCCTGCTGTTCATACCTTCTGTCATGGTAATAGTTTTCTTGCACCATTAAATGATGGAACTGTTTAATGTGGGACTTGGACTTTTCAGCAATGCAAACAGTTAGGATTTGGGCAACTGTTGCAGATAGACTAAGTGTCTTTTGCATAAAGAGATGCACATGAGATTTTAGGGAGCCAAGGGACAAAATATTATGGTTTTAATGTAATACAATGTTGAAGGACTGGTTCTCAAGGATAGTTAAAACTGTATTATCATGTCCAAGTTGTGACATTAAGAACAAACATGTTTTTTGTTTGGAAACTTGTTTAAAAATGTCTATTTCCCAAGTTGACAAGGAGTGGGTTGTAGTGGTTGATACACTGTGTCAATTTAAGAAGTTAAAAGCTTAACTAAATCAGCTCAGCTATTCTACACCCTAGGGCATTAAGGTACCTCGACAGAGTGTGGAGGCCCTACCCTAGGGTGTGGTGGGTCTATCCTAGGTTGACTCATCATTTAAAGGATATAAAAGGGAATTTGGGAAAGATGGAGCATTCCACTCCCTCAGAAGAGATTCAGTCTTGGCAGTCACGGTAAACTTAAAACTGAGAGACTTACTTGAATCAGTAGTGGCTCCTCCTCTCCTTTCTCTTTGCTGTTCTCCACCACAAATGAATGGCTGCCCTCTGCTATGTACCATTCTGCCTTGGAGCCAGCTAAGTATGGACTGAAACTCCCTTGAACTGTGAGCAGCATAAACCTTTCCTTCCTTAGTTTTGGATGTTGGGTATTTTGTCCCAGCAACAAGTAAACGATAACTGAGATATGGCATGTTTGTCATTTAGACTCTAATTTGTTTTCTTTAGTGTACTATTTCAAATTATATTAATTAATTCATGTAAGCAATTCTATTGCTATATGAGAATAGATTACAACCATATAAAAATTTTTATGCCATTTGTCCAGGTACCTGATATTTTGTTGATTCCTATGAGTCTTACAATATTTTGTTTTGCTTTTGTATCATATTGCATTTGTTGCACTGTTATTTCTTGGCTCCTTGTTATTTTTAAGAGATCTTTCTTTTTGTATTCACTAGCTACAGTGTGATCTTCAAGATCTGATGGGCTGGCCAAATACTTCAGTGTATTAAAGTACCTGAAAGTAGGTTCAGGGACCAGGTGTTCAGTCCCCAGGCCTGCCATGCTGCCCCTGGAGTGCTGTGAGACTGCAAATGAGACTGAGCATGATGGCACAAGCCTATAATCCCAGCTCTGGGGAGGCTGCCAGTGGTTCTCAACCTTTCTAATGCCATGACCCTGCAATACAGTTTCTCATGTTGCAGTGACCCCAAACCAAAAAATAATTTTGGTGGCTACTTCAAAACTGTAATTTTGCTACAGTTATGATTCGGAATGTAATAAATAACATTTTCCGATGGCTTTAGGTGACCCC
>PVJA010039196.1:0-19300 GCA_004027025.1 Myocastor coypus | reverse complement strand
GTGTGAGGGTCTGGAGTTTGGTGTGTGCCAGGTGGAGGCTGTGTTCCTGACTGGCCATCAGTAAACGCCTGGACAGTGGTCTGTCATGAGCTTCCATGACAGATGCAGGTCCCATGCTACTGGAGGAGCCGGGCTCTGCTCATGTGGCTCCGCTGAGGGTGGCTCCAGAAGCCTCCCCAAGTCTCCTCTCAGCTTCCTTTCTGCAGGTCTTGTTTTTGGATTTTTTCTTCACAGTCACGGTCAAGGGTTGATGGTGTGGTAAGTGTGTGGTGTTCCCGGGGAAGCGGACCCAAGCAATTCACTCAGCTTGCCAACTTGGTGAGTATAACAGATGTGAGGCTGGTCTAGCCAGCTCCGCCCGCAGAGGACGATTCCCGCGGGGCGGGGTGTTGAGCTCAGCACAGGAGGCCTCTGAGGTTTGGCCTTCTCAAGCACTGTCGGCGATCTCAGGCTCAAGCCAAGAGCTGGACACTTCCAGGCGTCGCTGCTCCACGTGGATCTGCAACCGGATTACTGGGCATTCCTGAGCATTCCTCAGCATTGAAGGGCTATAAGAGAGCTACGTAAACTTAGGACAAACAGTGTGACTGAGCCAAGTAGATGTTTGTCCCAAAGTTTTGAGGTCAGAGAGGAGGCTGATAAAATGAGCGCAGAGAGGCAGAGCTTTATCCAGTTTCGCTATGCCCTGAGCATTTGCAGGTCCAGATTCCAGGGCCCTGACTACCACAAAAGAACAGGCAAATCATGCTTTCAAGGAGATAGAGCTGCAGGAGCAGGAGCTCAGGCTGAATCAAGGCATGCTCTGACTGCGCCACCTCTACACAGCACTCTGGGCAACAGGGGCAGCACAGCAGGCGTCATGCTAAGGTCAGAATACCTCTTGCCTCTCATGCTGCTAGTGACAGGCGATTCACGGACTCTCCGTTTACGCTTCATTTATATTCAATTAAAAATAAAAATGTATGTAGAGCGTTGGTATATACCTTAAGGTCTGTAAATTCCTTCAGCAACTGTGATGACGGGCATCTGTAGAAATGTTTGCTGCTATGCTTTTCTGCCAGCAAACATGATGAACACATGGCGTGGCCAGTGTGCACGTGCGTGTGGGAAGTGTGCACACGGGGCACATGTGTATATGTGGTGTGTGAGTGTGTGTGTGGGGGGTCAGTGCAGATCACGGAACGTTGGGGCCATGAGTACTGAGTGTTCTGTGGGTGTTAGTCTTGGACACAGTGATGTTTTCAGGAGCTGCTTAACCAGAACCCTGTTTATTACCTAAAGAGAACACAAATTCTAAAAACATAATTAGAAATGACACAGAACTTCACCAAATGAATCAATAGGATAATTGTCCTGCCAGTTTCGGCTGCTCTGCATAGGGAATCAGTTGATGCTATTTTTTTTCTTCTTCTTCTTCTGAGGAGAATATTCAAAAACGAAGAAGCTTTAGGTGAATTAGAGGAAACAACGTTAAATGGGTTTCTTTAAAATAGAAGTTCTAGAAAGGTTTAAAGTGTTAACATGTGTTATAGCTTTAAGAAAGAGAAAAATAAAATAAGAATTCATCATTGGCAAATAAAAAAATAAAAACTAATTTTTTTCTTGTCCTTAATTTCTTATAAGTTTCTTTCTCTTTCTTTCTTTCTTTCTTTCTTTCTTTCTTTCTTTCTTTCTTTCTTTCTTTCTTTCTCTGTCTCTCTCTGTCTCTCTTTCTTTCTTTCTTTCCTTCCTTCCTCCCTTCCATTTCTTTTTCTTTTCCTTCTTTGTTTCTTTTTTACCAAATTGGCATGCTCAGATCCGGTAACCCGAACAACTCATTTGAAGACGTCATGCAGTATCGCACCTCTCGCCCCGTGTCTGCGGCTCTTTCACCCGGTGGCGTCGACACCGCAGCGCAGGGCTGTGTGTCTAGGACTTCCCACTCCCGACACCCAAGCCGACTCCCCACCGTGGCCCCTTTCTAGCTGCAGCGGGCTTTCTTTCAGCCAGTCTCACGCAGGCAGTCTTTCTGTCTTTTAAAGCAACGTCTGCCCAAGAAGACTTTCTTTTCTGTACCACAGGTTCCAGAAAGGAAGACCCCAGTCCCTGCCCATGTGCTGTCTCCCTATGCTGCGCTGACGGCTTATGAGCCATGACTGGAGGAAAGAACCGATTCTTGCCTTCTGCAGAACGTAGGGAGTGCGCTTGAGGGTGGGCTCCGTGGCTCATGAATTGAACACAGACGCGGAGGGTCCCTGAGCCCTTCCAAAATGGTCCATGTCTTCATTCTCAGTGATGTCATGGGAAACTGCATGTTATGGTTTGTGTCTGGGTGTCGCCCCCAGGACCTCATGTAGTCGTGGGGTAGCGTGATGGATTATTGTGGCTGTGGGTGTTGCACCTCCCCTGGTTCAGGTGATTTGTATTTCAGTGTAGGGAAGGAGGAGAAGTTGGCGGCTAGCGCTGCTGTTACACCTCCTTCATGCTTGCTCTTCCTCTGTGCCCACCGCCATGAATGGCTGCCCTCTGCCATGTGCCTCTCTGCCTTGGAGCCAGCCAAATATGGACAGGAGCCTCCAGTAACTGTGAGCTAATAAACCTTTCCTTCCCTCATTTTGAGTGTCGGGTATTTGTCCCAGCAACGAGAGAAGAGTAACCGAGACCCTGCATTTTCCAGGGAGGGAACCTCTACTGACTCCTATCATTTCTCCCCTGGGTCACCTTGCCCACTTCTGGGCAGTTGTTCCTTCTCTTCTTTATCCCTTTGCTCTAGAGAAGCCATTAATGATTGCCCTTTGGGAAATCCTTATTTAGGGATTTCATTCGCATTCTGCGGTGCTGCCAGTTTGAAGGAGATTCTGCAAGAAATATGACCTCGGTTCCTTCTGTGCATCTTTCTGCTCCCCTGGCCTTCCCTCCCCCCTGCCCCCCGTCTTCCATGGGACCTCCAGGAGCTCTCCCAGTGCGTTTGCAGCTGTTCTGCTCCCGTTAAAGCTGCTCACATCAATGGAGATGCTTGTTCTGTCCTGGTAATTTACTGTCTCAGATGCTGCACTATAATACAGAGGGGTTGCAAGTTAATCCCAGGATGGGTGTTTGTCTCCTGGATACCTTGCTTCTTCTACAAAAAGCAATGACCCCTGCAGCTGAGGGAAAGTTCCCAAGGACTTCTCACCACCCTCGCCCTTGCATGAGGGCGCTTTCCTTTCGTTTCTCAGGTCCTTCTGGGGAGGGAGGAGGTAGTAGAATTTACAGCATGCAGCCAGTGGTGCTGGGCTACGGGGCTTCCCACTGTTAGGAAAAGCTTTCAAGTACTTTTTTTTTTTTTTTCCAAATCAATAGATTGATTTATTTTATTCAATTTTACTTTTTTTAATTTAAAAATTTCAGCAAGGTATTGTTCATTAAACTGAAGATGACCATAATCCATTTCCCTGTGTAGTTCTTTGTCTCTTTACAAACAGTAAACATACCAATAAATTTTATTTGACAATCATCTTTACGGATAATTGATAATGTGTTTCCTCAAAAGTACGTCATCATTTTTCTTAGGAGAAATTTACTCCAGTTGTCGCAACAGGCAATTCATTTACAGAGCTCTCATCTATAAGCATCATTTCCTCAATAAATTATAGTTTTCTAAACTTTTCTCGCTAATGAAAATGGATGTTTGTCTTCTGAGTCACTGGCGACTCTAGGGCCGAAAGACAGAAAGAAAATATGTAAAATGTTTGTCCTGTAAACTTTCCCTTCCTAAACTGTTACTGGAAAGAGTCCAGAAAGAAAAGGACATATTGTCTGATGGGGATTACTGCAGGGTGCCCGGCTCTTGACAGGAGAAGCGGCAGGCGAGACCTGCACGCTGGAGGTGGGCCGGTAGGTGCCGTGTGGAGAAAGGAAGCTGGGGTTCTCCTGTCCCTGCAGCGTCCACCACTGAGCTCCACGCGAGGACAGGAGCAACAGTGACGTTGTGTTTGTTCACGTGAGAGAACAGGATAACTGATATCAAAGTAGGCTGCTTGTGTGCCTACTGTGCTCTGTGGCCTTTGAATTTTTTTTTTTTTCACAAAAATTTAATGTTTTTTCAACCTTGTACACTTGCCTCAGTTTAACCTGCAGTTCTCTAAATCTGAGTATGGTTGTCAAGTGTAGTTTTTATCTTCCAAACACTGAATATTAACACAATGGTAAAGGAAGATCATTCCGTGACACTTCTGTGGAATCCGCGACAGCCGAAACTGCGACAGCAAACACCTAAGCCTTTCAGTCTAAGGCTCACTGTCTGGCCACTGCTCTGAGATCTAAGACTTATGCTTTTTGCTGGGCAAAACAAACATTGAAAAAAAATTATAAAGAAGAAGAGAAAATCATACATGTAACTGCAAGCGGCTAACCAACCTCTCCCCTGCAGGAGGCGGTACCGTGGCTCCTAAGTGCGTAGGCAGCAGAGTAGCCACGCTGCTCCTCTAGCACCTTCCAAGATGGCGCGTAAGCCAATGAATGGCGACGGAGCTGAAAGCAGGCGCGGTCATGAAGGATGAGGTTCACTGGCTCCCCGTGCCTTTCCTGTTCTGGCGTCCAGCTCCTGCCAGGTGCATAGATGGGGCGGAATGGGGTCGTAGTCCGGGAGGGAACACCTTTGAGGAGCGATTGTTCATTTGAGCTTTCAAGTTGGAATGGTTTTCCTCATGTGGACGGATGTGTCAACCTGACCGAGGGGCGGGACCCCTGTTTTTACCGCAAGGGTGTGGTTGGTCATTCCCGTCTCATGAATATTCATGGTGCAGGGTTGTGGTGGGACTCACTAGCTATCAGGCTTCCCAAAACACCTACAGATATCAAATGGGCACGAGGCTTACCAATTTGTGTCTTTCGAGCTCTGGATGGCTGTGCATCCTCCCAAATTTAGAGACAACTTTGCATTTTCCAGATAACATTTCTCTGAAGTTAACGAGTGTACAGAGATTCAATAGGCAGAGCTAAAGACAGAGACCCTGGTGCTTGAGGGTCTCAGGAAGCCCTTTTCAGGGTTTGTAGGACCACAACAATTCTCATGAAAGCACTGAGACATCGGAGGTGACATCGTCCTACTCAAGGTCTCTTGTGAGGGTTGCAGTATTTTCCTAGGGGACACGTGGCATCGGACACCATCACTCTCCTGAAGGCCAGTGGGGTACAGGCTACACACTGCGGCGTTGGATGTTGCCTGGCTCCACAGAGCATGTACAGCAAAACTATGTCTTCACGAATAACAGCTTGTTTTAAAAATCTACTGACTTTCATGTCTGTGCTTAGCTCTGCCTGCTGAATCTCCGTACACTCCTGAACTTCAGCAAAATGCTATTTGGAAGACACAAAGTTGTCTTTAAATGTGTGAGGATGCCCAAGGGGAATACGGCTGTCTTAAGTGGAAACAGTCTCTCCAAAATCTTGTTTCAGTATTTCACTGATGCTAGGGATTGGTAATCCAGGGGAATTCTGTTATAGAATGTCAGCTCCATGTGTTTCTTGGGTTCTTGTGTTTGATTTTGAGTAGTCGGACAGCAGAAGGAAAGGATGTACGATAATACCACACAGCAAGGGAGACAAATCAGAAGTGGGGGGTATCCTGCGGCTTCCCTCCCATGAGAACACACAAAGCAAATGAAAAGCAAAATGAAGTGTAACAGGAAGTAGGAAAGGAGGGCATTCTCAGTGGACAGGGGGTGAAGAGATGCCGGGAAAGGGAGGGGAGGGGACAAAGAGGCAGCGCAGAGCTGCGGCGTGTGTGCGTGCAGCCCTGTGATGGACACGGTGGGCTCCCATTGCCACGCTCATGTCTTGATAACAACACAAGCAGAAGAGCGGGCGTGTGCGCTGATTTCCCCACCAGAAGCTATGCTTGCTACAGAAAAGCGCCATGTAGAAAAGGCTGAGGAGGTACTTACCTGTGCTACGGAAAGAAAAAGTCTGGCTGAGAAAGTCTCAGTGACGGGGTCAGTGAGATAGCTCAGTGGACTAAAAGGCCTGCTTAGGCAAGCGCAGGGACCACAGTTTGACCCCTGGCCTGCCATGCTATGCCAGCCCTGCCCACAGGGCAAGCTGAGTTGCCGTAGAGTCCAGGCATAGTGGTGCATGCCTATCATCCCGGGGAGGCTGAGACCGGGCGTATCACCAGGAGCCAAGCTGTGTGACAGCCAAATACAGTAAAAACAGACAATGCCTCGATGGAATTTGAAATGAACAATAATGCAAGAAAATATAGCTTTCCCTTAGTTTAACAAGTGTTAACGTCTTCGATCTTATTTATAGATGTTTCAACTATGCTTTAGATCTCAGCATCATTTGTAATTAGCCTTTCATAACTTAAAAAAAAGGCATTGAGTAATTTAATGTAGACATCATGTTCCAGCTAAAAGTCAAAGCTTTTAGAGTTACTTTTCAAGAGGAGGAAAAACCATACTGATGCTAAGTAAATTATCATATCGTATTTACCAAAGATGTGAATGTATTTTTATCAAAATGACATGTATGCACATAGTGAATGCAGAAGTGGATGCAAGTATCTTACTGTAGTCTATCAAGATAGACTGGAAATGTTTGCAAACTCCCTCTCTCTCTCTCTCTCTCTCTCTCTCTCTCTCTCTCTCTCCTCTCTCTCCCCTCCTCTCCTTCTCTCCCTGCCTCCCTTCGTTCCTCTCCCTCATTCTCTCATCCTATAATTTAGAGATTTCTGTGCCAATGTGAAAATGAAATTAGTCTCCCGGATGTGGGACCTTATGTTTGCATTAAAAGTGAGTGCGTTTGCACGCTTATACGACTGAGTCCTTCTGCTTGTGTTTGTCTGGACCAGCAACAAGTAGCCACAAAAGACTCGGTTTTTCCCTAACTGCAGATGATCAAGTTGACCTCCAGCCTGCTGTCCTTCTGAACAACTAGAATGGCAGGTATGAACACCGGCGTCTTGCTCAAAAGGTCTTCTTGTACAGGATTGCTTGGCAGGTGGTGGATAAGGATGTCGAAAAGCTCTGCTTCATGGCTTGGTGTATCAAGGGCAGAAAGCTGAGGGCCAGGGACAGCCCAGCAGCACAGAGTCTGCCTGGCAAGAACAAGGTCACGAATTTGATTTCCAGTACGAATGTTGGCTGCTTTGGACAGCCAAGGCATTCGGAGAGAAGAGTAGGAACAGACAGTTAAGTGGTTGCAGATGTCACAATTAATGTCTTCTTTAATGCGATGAGTGGTTTCAATTTTAACAGATCCCAAAACACAAGCACAGTTCTCTTTAAGCATTTTGTGCGGGGTGTGAGAAGACCGCATGAGACACGGCTGCTCGCACTGAAGCATGAAGGCCGCCGAAATCAATTTTGTTAGTGTTTGGGTTCTGAGCTCCGTAATAACTCTTCCCCATAAAGCTCCCTCTTTGTGGCTGAAAGTTCAACTAACAGACACACGGTGTGTTATTTGGATTTCAGGGTCTGACAGATGTTTTCTCTAAAATGAAGGCAGCAAGTTTGTCACTTCAAGGAAAACAATTGACAGGATTTGCAGCCTGAGATAAAATTGAGTTGTCAAGCAAAATGTAGAGCTTCAGAGAACTTTTATGTGCCTCGCGGAGTTAACAGCTTTCAGTACTGGAAACTGTAGCTGATGAAATCGCCGCTGGTAAGGATGAGCGCAAGTTTAGGGATGTGCACGGTGAAAAACTTATGTCTGGCAGAAAGTGAATGCGCGCCTCCTGGGTCGTCCATCAGAGGGGCTGCAAGTCATAGAGAGTTAAATAAACTGTTCAGGCTGCAAGATGCCGGTAGGTTTAACATAGCTGAGCGCAGACTATGTATTGAGATGGCTTCAGATTCCAGCCTCTATCTAATGTTTATCAAACTATCACTTGCTGTTATCGAGCATCAGGTCAAAAAAAGAACGTTGTCACTTACTGAAAAAGAACTTGCTGTAAATACCGGAACCTGTCCCATACTCCTCTCTTCCCTGCTGTGGCATCTCACAATCCTTTTGTACGTGTTCTGCACACTTCAATTAAAAAAGTATTCTTATATGGTGACTGCAGAAGCTGGTCTGAGATTCGCTTGTCTTCTATAATCCTAGATGATGATAGCAATTTAAAAACATTAAAACATTCCTTTTTCTCAGTACATTTTGATTTGTAAAATAAATTACAGTTATTTTAGAAGATGCGTATGTTCACTTGTAATAGATTTAATGTTATTTTACGTGATGTTAAAATGTATTTAGCCTGCTTAGGCAAACACAGGGACCAGGGGTTTGGTTCCACACCCCTAGGGTGTGCTGAGACTGTGGCTGAGACTGGGCATGATGGTACACACCTGTAATCCCAGCCGTTGGGAGGTTGAAACATACGAAGGATCACTCTGAGTCCAATCTGTGTACTGAGACCCTGTAGACCTTGTGCTAAATACCTATAAAATAAAATAAAGTAAGATAAAATGTATTATGTAGTTTTAACTTCTCATGTAGCAAATGTGAGTATAATACCACATAAAGCAACTCTCTGAAGTCATTAATCATTTTTAAAATTACTAGAGGTGGAATGAATTCAGAATCAGTATGTTAAGAGGTCAAGGATGAAGTTTATTTGTGGTCTTTGGTAGAAGAGCTACCTCACGGAACTGCTTAAAAGACGTCTTAAGTTGGATGAAAGAGATATTTGTCTTCATACCTAAGAAATTATGCAAACACAGGAGCGTCTATGGAACAACATCTGTGTGTACATATGAATGCATGTAGTACAGAACGTGCTGCTGGGCCACTCTAAAAGCACACTCCTCAGATGCATGGTGACCCAGACCTTGGGAAAGCTTATTTCTGTAATACTCAACGCAAACAACTGTGTCTGGTGCTTCTACACAACGTGGTAAGGAGCTCAGCACCTTCTGCTTTGTGGTTCCGGCTTCCTTCCCACGTGACTTCCGGCATGACCATGCCCACGTAGGTGACCGCAGGAGGAGGAGCCAGTGAGAAGCGGAAGTAAACCGGCATTCTAAGCTTTGTGCCATAACGTGCCGATGGCCACCTGTGCTCATGTTCTGTGGCTAAGAGCCCATGACACAGCACTGCTAAATCTTAAGAAAATCTGGGGTGCCACTTTTGGGGAGCAGCATAGTAACAGGGTAGGGTGGAGTCCAGTCCACATGAGCTGAAATCAGATTCTTTGGTTGGGATTACATCACCTGATCAGGGCACTGTCTAGTTTCTGAGATAGTAAAAGATCACTTTTGACATTGAAAGACTTAAATGTGTCATGTGATACGCAGTGCAGAATTTACCCCCTTCTTCTTCTTCTTCATCTTGGCTGAAACCTTCCCAAGCCATGTTCGTTCCTCCTGAGCCTATGGAGCTCTTGATGATGTTGAGATTACATGAGGATAGATATATTGTGGACATGGGCTTTGTAGAAAGACAGTTCTTGAGTTTTGTAACCATGCAACCGTATGTGCCAAGTCATATATGTGTGTCTAGCTGTCTCCTCAAAGCCTCATGCATCATGGGTTGGCTTCTAGGCTGATGATTGATTTATGATCCAATGCAGAGGCTGAGGGTATGAGTGCTATACCTGCCCTGGGGCTGGTAACCTGCATTACAATGTGAGGAGAGGAGAGAGGCGGGCTAGAAGCCACCGCTGCTACCCCTCCTTGGCCTCTTTGCTGTTTGCTGTTTTCCGCCACCTTGATGGATGGCTCTCTGTCTCGTGCCACTCTGCTTTGGAGCCAGCTGAGTGTGCACTGAAACTTCCACTAACTGTGAGCTGAGTGACCTTTCCTTCCTTGATTTGGGGTATTGGCTACTTTGTCCTAGCAAGGAGAGCAAAGTAACTGTTTTCAAAGCAGATAAATTAAATGAGATTCTTACTGATATACAAATAGAAACAACCCTAATGCAAACAAAGGATCACTTGTTGGGTGGACACGGGTGGGCCCTGAAACCAGCAGACATACTACTGGTGTATTGTTATATGTGCTGCATATACCACCCAGAAAGGGGCGCCTTGAGACACAGGAGAGTGGGAATCGGCAAACACAGTGGTGGTCTGTTCTCCAAAAGAACAGGGCATCAGGTGGAGTGAAACTTGAGCTGTTCTGAGGAACGTGTCTATATGCTCAGAAAACATCATACCTGTCCCCACCCCCCACACTTTGCATTCGCTAGAGATTGGAGCTAGGTTACATTTTCACATGGTAAAATCGAATGCCCTGCTCTTAGGAAGGAGGACGAGACGCTAGTAGCAAGGAAGAGAAGAAGCAGTAATACCCGCGGCACTCCAGAGGTCAAGCTATTTTCTTCTTGAACCGAAGTCAAGAACCGCTGCATCACAGTCCAAGCTGCCTTAGACCCCGGGAGCTCGCGCCTGGCTTTGGCACCGTTCATCAATACGGAACCGCACTGCATCCCAAGAGCACTTCAGGGGAAGGCCGCAATGACTTTGTCAATGCTAACTGATTTGCGATCAATCATTTTTTCATCATGGACCTGAACAGAAGCCAAATATATCAAGCCAATTATTAGAAAGAGCCCGGAAGCTTCCATTGTTTTTTTTCATGGGTGATAAACTAGAACTTATAAAGTGCTGACAAGTTGAGCTAAACCTTAGCACTTTCTTCTTCCACTATTCTCACGACCAATACAAATATTATGTTCTAAAAATACGACTGTG
Source organism: Myocastor coypus (assembly GCA_004027025.1). NCBI lineage: Eukaryota > Metazoa > Chordata > Mammalia > Rodentia > Myocastoridae > Myocastor > Myocastor coypus. The sequence continues at coordinate 8,652 of PVJA010039196.1, read as the reverse complement.
AAAAAGGAGAATGTCAGGAATAAATATTGCCAGTAAATTACTCAGCCAACCTTTTATTTTTTTCGCTCTCTCCCAGCACACGTTTAGTTGAAAGTCTGAGCTAGAAAGAGAGCGTGTTACTATTCAATAGGTTTGATTTTGCAATAAAAGACCAAGGCTAGCGAATTATCATTTCTTTTAGCTCTCATTATTAGGCGGTATTCCCCTCTGCATCGGCAGTTCCACCCAGATCATAAGCTGCTTCTCGATTATTCATCTTGGGAACAAAACCAGAGCTCTGCGGTTTCCTCCTGTGTAATTAACTGGCCCAATCAGTTCAAGTCCTGAGCGCCCTGCGGCATCGCATCTCTGTCCTCTCCTGCGAGGGCCTTGCCAAGTGTGGGGTTTGTGTCAAATGGGCTGCAGCTTGAGCGCCACTTGTTTTTCCCAGATGCTGCAGGATCTAGGGTTCACTCACTCTGGGTGTCAGTGCCTGGCTCCAAAGTCCCCAGGAGAGGTGATGACGCCCGCAGACGAAATGCTGTGGAATCTGCTTGTCCACATCCCTAAAATTCCTTGGGATTCTCCTATGTGTCTGTAGGCACTTGTGGATATAGTGCATATATTCAGACTCACGCATATTGAGTTAATATCACAACACACACAAACATACAGATGTCCTTGACCTAGCACTTAGAGTCCCAGCCTGTCAGCGTGTTACCCTCCAGCCCTCTGGTTCAGTCATCATCGGAAACTTGACAGGTTGCTCGCACCCCCTTGCTGACGCCCGGCGGAGGTCCCCAAGTCTCCCGCCTCGCAGTTGCTGCCCGGTTGCTCATGCCTTTGCAGCAGCGGTTCTTTGCACCGCCTGCCTGGTACAACTGAGTACAGCGGTATATGCGGCTCAGTGTACCCCACCGGGGAAGAACCGAGGGTGCTGTTTCCAGGAAAAGCACAACCACTTCCGGATAGACAGAAACTGCTGAAAGAAGAAGCTGTCCAATTTGGAGTGCAGGAGGCAAAGCTCCACTCTAGGAATGGATGCAGACACCGTAGGCGACGTTTCCGCGCTGACTGAATCTCTGGCTTCTTCAGGCCGAGTACTGCAGACCTCACAAAGCTTCACACACAATGACACTGCCTGGCTCCAACCAGCTCTGGCCTACAAAACAACTGCTGGCACCTTGCCCTAGTGCATTGGCCCTGACACCCGAGCACGAGGCAGCCCAGGAAGAGGCCCATTCACCCGGAGATGCTCCCAGGGGCAGAAGCTAAGTGTGTAACTATGGAAACAGAAGAGAGGGTCGCACAGGGAAGAGCAATGCAGGTTGCATTTTCCTGCTTCAGGACAATGGAGTTTTAGTAGGGAACACATTCCAGAAATTTCCAGTCAATCAGTGACTAGAAGGCTGGGAGTATTTACGCAATGTGCTGCTCACGCTACATTGGTTTAACGGTTTCACTTCTCAGCAAGCATCTCCCTGCATGCCCAGCCCTCGCCTGTGCACAGGCTTCCGGCTGCTATGCGTTGTCAGAACAGAGTCCTGGATGTGGGCAGCCTGAGTGGCAGGCAAAGGCTTATGAGAACGGGCGGGGACATGGGCACATATTTGCCTCTCTAAAGTTCAGTGTCCAATACGAACTTGTGTGCTTTGTCTTACATATTCTCACTTTAAGCAACTTGTACGGCTACAGTCCGAACAGGACAAATACATATGTGGATGAATAGACTCGCCTATAATCGGTGACTGAGTAGTCCTACAGTGGTCACTTGGTGTCTAAAGAGCGGTGACAACCTGTGGCTGCTCAGACTGAGAAGCCAGAAGCTGGGAACCAATCTAGAGTCCCAGTTTGACACTGAGCTTCCAGTGCTGACAGCTTGACAGGCAGAATTGGCCATCACTGGGCTAGCAGGGCAGGGCCCTTTACCACCCTGGGCGCTGTGAGGCACGTGCCTCTGCCTAGTTCCAGAATACTTCCGCATGCGACAGGAAGCCCTGTGCACGGTCGGTAGCGACTCCTCAGTTCCTCTCGCCCTTCAGCCCCTGCAAGCTGCCAGCCTGCACTCTGTGTCTAGGGGTTGACACTGCAGGACGCTTCCTGCCGACGGAGCCTACATTATGTCATCTGTGGCCCCCGGCTTTCACTTAGCATCGCGCTTTTAAGATTCATCCATGCACCTGCGTGTGCCAGTGTATTGCTCTGCTTTGGGTTTTGCGTGTGTACAACATGCACATTTATGGAGCATTAGCACATCGGCCTTAAAGCGCCCGTGTATAAAATGTGGCTGAGAAAGAACGGTCTCTGCCGTCTTCTGATGGCACGTCCTCCGGACGCCTGGTGGTCCTTACACAATAAGTTCTGATAGAGCAACAGTGAGAAAATACTGGCAGATGTCGAGAACAGCAAAAAGGACCCAGCGCTTGTGAGCTGAGGTGAACAGAGCAAGCTCCTTCTCCCCCCGCAGATTCTACAGTAGCAGTCCACCGTCAGGCTGCTCTCCCACATGCTGTCCGGAACTCGTGTCTCTCAACTTGAAGCAAAAATCCTCCTTAGCCCTCCTGAAGCAGGGGTGACCTTGAGAGGAAAAGAAAACCTGTGTTCCAAGAGGCTGGTCGCGAAGGCGGCACCTGTCTCTGTGTGCACAGGGGAGCGAAAGCACCGGGCCCCTGAAAAGAGGCAAAGGGCCAAGGAATGAGCGCCCACCTGCCTCGCTCGAGCACGCAGGGTGCTGCCAGCTGTGGGCAGGCTGAGGCTCACGGGCACAGCTCTGAGTCTCCCTGTTTGCCACCACCTGCCCGGCACCTGCCCCTGAAGACAGCCCCAGGCAACCCCTAGTCCACAGTTAGCTGCCAGGTACCTATCCCACTCGTTTCCTTAATAGCAGAATCAATACACCTCGTGAGCTATGCTTCGATTATAGCGAGGCCAGCATCTTGAGAGATAATGCCTGCTCTTTCCAAATAAGAACAGTATTGACTTGCGCAGCCTTCAAGTGCCGGCACTTAGTGAGGTTAGAGAGAGCTGCCCGAGACACGGACTGCCGCGCGGTGGTGTCGCTTTTATGTTCTCACAAAGGGCATTGTTTCTAAGGCCTACGGAGTTAATTGAGTGCAGTATCCAATAGTTTCTGATCACGAAAAGCGCTATAAAATTTCGATGTCGTTTGATTCAGCGGCAGATGAAAGCATTTCTGCCCCTGCCTCTGCAGCTCCCCATTGCTAGAGAATAGTTGTCTTTTTTTTTCTTCTCTTCTCTCTGTCTAAAAATAGTTCCCCAACAGTCAGCACCGTGGATTTTAAAAGAGGAATATTGACTTTCCTGTCAAATGATTCCCAAAGAGTGCATGCTTGCGTTATCTCAATGTTAAGTGGATGTTCACTTTGTGCTGATAAGAAGACTAAATTATTTTAAGGGAACCTTATGAACTGTTAGGGCAATTCGGTCCTGCCGAAGGAAGGAAGGCGTTGTGGAGCTTAACTCAGAGCTGAACGCACCCACTGCCCCCTGTCTGGCAGGCTGCTTGACCGTCCCTTGAGAGTAAAAAGACTGGAGTCAGCCCCACCCACCTACTGGCAGAGATTTAAGGTCCTAAAACAAGCCCGCACTCGAGCTGTGTCAATGCACAATACAGTTATTTTTTTTTTAAGGGTGCAGCAAACCTTTAATGACTGGCTTGTTAATATATCATCAAAATAGAATACTTGCCTAGCATCCGGGAGGACCTGGGTTCCAGCTACAGCTCAGAGGAAATGAATTCTAGGGCTCTGTTATTTTTCGCTTGTCCAGGGAAGAGATGGACGCCTGAGAAACATCCTCTAAATTAGTGTTTCTGAAACTTTAAAGATTATTATTATTGTTATTATTGTCATCATTATCGTCATCATTTGAATTCTATAATGGCTGTCATATTGCTTAATATTGGCTTCAAATTGGTTTAGATTACCAAATATAAGCATGCAAAACTGGTCAAAAACTTACAAGAAATTAAAAAGAAAAGAAAGATGATTAAGCACTTATTGTTCCTTTCAGTAGAAAATAGTGGTACAATTATCCAAGCTATCCTTGAGTGTATATATATATATATATATATATATATATATATATATATATATTCCCTTCCTTCTTTCTTTTTTTCCTCTTTTCCCTCATCCTCGTTGCTCCTTCCCTTTAGACAGATTCTTCCCTTCCCACACTATTGTACCCTCAGGTTTTATTTGCTCTTTCAGGTTCTTACATTAGGGGGACAATATGATATCTACACTTCTGCGTCTCACTTACTTTATTTACCAACAGTCTCTAGTTGCACCCATTTATCCATAAAGGCCTTGAGTTTATCTTATTTATAGCTGAGTAATACTCCATTGTGTAAAACTACCACGACTTTTTTATCCATTCCTCAGTTGATGGACGCATGGGGGATGGAGCCCCAGCCACTGCTCTCTGCCTGGGCAGGCCCTGTAGTGCACTGAGCTGTCTGGCCAGCACTGACAGTGTATCTTTCTTCCAGTGACTGTGTTTGGACCCTGTGTAGAAGACAAAGATGTCAGAGTGTGTTTGTAGTTGGGCATTCATCTTCTAACCTTCCCCATCGATCCTCATGTCTGTTTTTGCCAGTGCCATACTGTTTTATAACAGTAGCTTTGCAGTATAATTTCATGCCAGAGATGGTGATGCCTCCCTCCTTTACTTTGTTGCCCAGGATTGCCTTTACTGTTCTAGGTCTCTTCTGGTTCCAGATGAATTATGGATATTTTCTCGGGGTTTACTAATGGTGTTTTTAAACTTTATTTGTTTATGTGTGTTATGGCCGGCTCAACCTGCCCTGTGGGTGGGGTTGGCACAGCATGTGGTGCTGGGGATCGAACTGAGGTCCCTGCGGTTGCCTAAGCGGGTGCTTTAGACTGCTGAGCCATCTCACCAACCCTACTAATGGTGTTTTAATCGGGATTGTACTCAATGTGTGTAACCACATTAAGAGTATGGCCACGTTCACAGTGTTAGTTCTCCTGTACCAGGAACAAGGAATATATTTCTATTCCTCTTGGACCTCTTTTTTCAGAGTAATGAACTAATTTTTTTTAACCAAAACATCACTTCAAAATATACACAGTCCACAGTTAAGAAATTTGAGTTGGCAGCTTGCGCTTGCTGTTTTCTTGTCCAGCCCGAGCACTCCTGGCCGGTCACTGTGGTGCCAGTGTACGTTCTCATAGCTTTCCTGCATTTATATTCCACCCCGGTCCATCAAATATCTTTCAAAGAAAGTATAGAATTTCCTGAAGTTAGCGTTCCCGATATCTGTAATTATAAGGAAATAAAATTTGTTTCACATTCAAACAAGACTTCTCAATGGACACAGTCATATACCTGTCACATTGTATTTTTTTTTTTTAACCAGGATTAATTGCAAATTATAGATCACTTACAAGAGCACAATGCAAAAGCAACTTCTGGGACTCTTTCCAAAGTCAGAGTGAATTTATGGCACATTTGATATTGACCAATTATTTATAAAGTCTATTAAATTCATCAGTGCTGCTGGTGGGAAGAGATTTATTAGAACAACTCATGTAAAATGCAAGGAAATATATTAAGTTTCCTTATGAAATATTAACATCCACTAAATTTGATAATTGTGAGTCTATATTTGTACTCTCTCATTTGTGGGTATTTCTAATTCAAGTTGCAGGTGGCAATTTAAGCTCTCATGACCTGAAGCACTAAAACTGGAAAGCAAAGCAGTTTCTCAGGATGATAATTATCAAATTCAGGGGAGTAGTTATTTCCCAGCTATAAGGTCACCAGGGGGAAGGAAAGCTAAACAGCTGGCGCTCCATTTGCCATGTGTGTGTTCATGCTTATGTGTGTGTGTGTGTGTTTCTGCATGTGCGCGCATGCACAACTGAAGTCAACTCTGGGTAGCCAACTGTTCCTGTTCTATTTTTACTTCCCAAACAAAGCTGTATGAAGGACTCTTTGGGGGTAAGCAGGATGTACCCATTTTCCAAAAAGAAGTGACAAGAAATTACTTATCAGGCAATGAAAGAAAATTATGAGTGTAACAGAAATGAAAAGTAAATTACCACATGTTCCGAATCAAAACGTAGAAGCCTTCCGCAAGGGTCCTGGGCACTTTGCTGCAACCTTGCCCTACACTGCGATGGTGTGATACTCCTTGCTCTCAGATGAGAGAAGGATGTGGCTTTTGCCATCACGGTCTGTTGGACGCAGAGACAGGTGAGAGTTCAAGCGCTCTTAGTTTCCTTCATGGTGTCACTGGGAAATACTTGTAGACATTTAAGGCAGTGAGACAGGTAGTGAAGGCTCCCAAGCTGGCCTCCACTCAGACAGGCAGAGCGTGGACCTGAGGGAGGACCCCAGGAAAGAGCGTGAAGTCCTCTGCTCAGAGTCACCTTCTCTCAGCGTCAGAGAGGGAAGAAAGCATTCATCACCAGGTTCTGGGAGGTTCTGTTGGAGAACAGCTCTAGAGAGCAGGAGCCCTACTTCTTCTGTAAATGTAGAATGCATCCTGATGGCCAGTTATAGATTGAACTCTCCTCTGACATACCTGGAGTTGTACGTTTCCAGAAGATCACAAGTGGAAAATCCAAGGCATTTGCTACAATCCTTGAGGAAACCCTTCTGCATAGTTGACTCCTGTTATTTGGAAGTAATGGAAGTCCAGGGACTGATTCTAGACCCACTTTTATAAATGGCTTGGAGAAAGATTAGGACACTAAGTCTTAATTTGGTGTGACTGAGGCTTTTCTGTAGGTAGAAGTGGGGGGGCTGAGTTCTCTCTAGAGTCAGCTGTGGAACCAGATATTGGGTTGGCAATATTCATTCTCTGTGTGGGACAACAGGATTTCTCAGGACATCCAAAGAACATCATCCATCAGAGGGAGACCCAGTCAGATCAGTACCATATGGAATTTCCCGTGTCCCAGGGCATCGTTCAACTGCTTCAGAGAGAAAACGCTTCACCAGAACACAGCTGAAGGAGCGCCCAAAGAATTACGCATGCGCAGTGAGGTCCATTTCGTCTCTTCTTTCTTGACCCGAGGCTACAGAAATGGGAGGGAGCCGCAGGATGAGGCAGGCAACAGTGTCAGAGGGAGAATCTTTTAAAAAGTAGATTAAAGCTTATTTAGAGCAAGGGAAGACAAGATCTTTCAGGAAAGAGAGGCGTGAGATAGCCACGGTTCATACTTGGTGGCTTTAAGCAGCTCGGAATTGGCACCAGATTTTCTGCTTATTCACATATAATTCAAAGCAAAAGGATTCAGAAACACTCCGCCCAGTAGTTTTGTCATAATATAATTTTATTTCCATAGAAAACACATTTTCTCTCAGTCTCTTCATGAAGAAACAGCCAGGGCCCCTAAGGGCGGCCCTTCATCACCTGCCCAAATGAACCCACTCTGCTCTCCACATAAGGTCCCTAGGGAACACGGTGTCCATGGACACAGGAAGGAAGCTGCCAGCTGTGCAGCAAGGCTGCTACAGGGGCCAAACTCACCTTGAAAGAGCAAAGGCCACGGCATGACTGGGAGGCTAGGGGCTTGGAGGTAGAGAAGCGTCGGCTCTAATCAAGCAGTCAAGTCTGAAAGCATGCTATGAGCCTGCTTCCAGCAGCAGCAGCAAGCGACACGACGCTCAGCACTAATGCAGAAGCACAAAGCGTTGGCTAAGCAAAGCCAAAGAACACTTGTGCTTGCTTCACGTTGAGTTCTAGGCGGACAACAGGGACAGGTCTCTGGAAAGACCCCAGCCTCCAGCAGCAATGATGCCAGGGCCATCCATGGGCTGGCAGCTCGTCTTCAGAGGCATCTGCACCCTGATTTCCACACTGGCTGTACCAGTGTACACGCCCAGCGACAGCGGAGAAGAGCTCCTTTTCCCCCACAGCCCCTCCAGCCCCTTTGTTATGAGTTGACTTCTAGAAGATAGCCACTCTTTCTGGGGAGGGATGGAATCTCAGTGTTGTTTTAATTTGCATTCCTCAAGTGACCAATGGTTTTGAGCACTTTTCATATATTTATTGGTTTTTTGTATTTCTGTATCTAAGAAGTGTGCACTCATCTCAGATATCTGTACTTGGATTGGGTATTGGAATTTGGGGGACTGATTGTTTTAGTTCTTCATGTGTTTTAGATAGAAGTCTTTTGTCTGAGGCACAACTGCTTAATTTTTCTCCTAATCTGTGGGTTTTATTTTTAGTTGCTTGGCAATTTCTTTTTTCCAGAAGAACCAAAAACATCATGCCACAGTGATGTGGCATGCCACAGTGATGTGGCATATGTGCACACTTGTTATAGCAGTGTAATTTTCCACAGCTAAATCCTAGCAACAACTCACATACCCATCAACTGAAAAGGGATATATACTATGTGGTATTTTTTTATAGTGGAATATTACTCATCTATAAAGAAAGATAAACTTTAAGCTTTCATAGGTAAATGGATACAACTGGAGACCACACTCATATGTGAAATATATCAGACCACCATTTGTAAACATTGTGTGGTGTCTCTAGGGTAAAATAAAATCCAATTTGCATGCTTATGTCTCTTAATCTGAACAACTACTTTGAAGACAACAGTAAGCAGTGTGTCAACCACTGTTGAATTCTTGTCATCTTGTTTTAGAAATTCTGTGTTGTTCCTGAAA
>PVJA010039195.1:0-18898 GCA_004027025.1 Myocastor coypus | reverse complement strand
ATTTAAATTTTAAACTACTTGCCTTCTATAATGTAGATCTTATTAAGTAATCCAGAACATTTTGTCTCTGCTCATTACAAGAAACCAACCAATCTATCTTATTTTTTGCCTCATTCCTACTGAACGAACACTACATTTTATACTAAGTGTAACTATTTTCAACTCTTTAAATAATGAAAACTTTGTAAATTTGGAGAAACATACATTGTACACTTTTAAAGTTGAAATAGAGTTGAGGAGATAGTGCAACAGCATAAGCTCCTGCCTGGCAAGCTCAAGGTTCTGAGTTCTACTCACAATAAAATAAATAAATAAATAAATAAATAAATAAATAAATAAATAAATAAAATTAGAGATATATATTTTACTCCCTGGAATTTTATCAAATATTTTATTATCTGTCCTTATCCCTCAACATTAAAATTATTCACTTTTCACATATTACATGGTGGTTTCTTCCACTATGAATTTTTAAAAACATTTTTTTTTCTTTTATGTGTTATATGATCTTGTTACAAACCTCAGATTCATAGTGACCCTCCTCTTTAAGCCTCTCCATAATTGGGATTACAAGGACACACCACCATGCCCAATTTTACGGGCAATCTCAGCACACCCAAGGGCTGGGGTTGGCATGGCATGTGGTATTGGGGATGGAACCCGTGTCTTTGTGTATGCCAGGCATGCATTTAGACCGCTCAACTATCTATCTTCCCGGTCCCAAAATTGATAATATAATTTACAAACCTCAATAATAGTTTGTGTACTTTTTTCTTCAACATTGGTCGATCTGATTTTTTTTTCCCCCCAGGACTGGGGATTGAACTTAGTTCCTCACGCTTGCCAGGCAAGTGCTTATTCTGCTGAGCTATCTGCCAAGCATTACTAGATATTTTCAGATTTGATAGGATGGTGATATATGAAGTAAAAAAAAAAAAAAAAAAAAAAACTTCTTAGTATTTTGAAGTTCAAACTATGCAGTATAAATTTCAAAATTCTGATCAATATTACCTCATAACTCCAGGAAGAAACCAAATCTTGGTGGCGCTCCAAAATCTTGTTTTTCCTGAATGAGTTACCTAAAACAATGGCTCTTTCCCACGATTTGGCTATTTGTTGTTATTCTAATGAAAATTACAGAGTGTAAGGTTATGATAGCAGGCAGTAGAACCATTTAGTGTGTTGTCTTTCATATGATACTCTCTTTTTAAAAGAAAACTTAAACTCTTATGGCTCTGAGAATTCACCAACCTCCTAGTATTTTCTTAAATTATTCTTTGAACTTCCTCGGCATTTATATGAAAAGCTGACATCTTCTCTGTGCACTGTTTCCGGTTGATTAATGTGGCCAGTGCTATGACTTTGTGCAAGACACTTTGATTCTTCTCTCTAGAAGGGCGTTCACATTTTTTGGAAATACTTTTCTGTTTCATATTAATTCTGCTCAAAGCTGTTCTTTCCTTTGTAGAACATAGGGATTCTATATTGAATGTTCTGGTCTTACAGCTCACAGTAACATTTATGCTGAATTAGTCATTCTGCCACACAAGAATGGGAATACTCATAGACTGCAGAAGATTTTGTGATTTGAGGCATTCTTTTCAAGAAATCATAACTGAAAGCAAAAGTTATTTAATTTAAAGTGTGGGATATTGAGAAGTTAAATATCATCAATTTTGCATTACAGAATGTTACAGACATCAACCCCCTTAAAGATTTACTAGTCTAACCATTCATTTTCGAGATAAATTTGAGAGAAATGGAGAAATGTAACTTGATTAATATGATAAGAGAAAAGATAACCATGGTAAAATATCCAATGAATGAGACTGTATTTCCTTATTTCTCAGGGTTTCCAAACTTTCAGATTTTCCCAGTGTAGAATCTTTGATAGATGTCAACTGGCTAAATGTTTCTGTTCACTCCACAGGTCTGTGCCAGCTGCCTATGGCACGTCTGACCAAACTGAAATGAGAGGATCATGACTGATGTCAAGCTCACCTTGTACTGAATTGTAACACAAATGCAGAGTTCATTTAAAATTTAAAATACAAAATTGTATATTCATTAAGATTTCTTCAATGCTATCTTCCGATACCATCCTTATTGATAAAATCAACAATGAAGCAGTATAATTATCATACTATTTCAAATTACAAATTTCCTTATATATAGGCTGTCAAATTTCCAAAACTATGTGTGGTTTTACTTTGCATATTCAATGAATTTTGTATATGCAAAATGTAAAATATTTTGGAGGGTATTGAAAATAGTTTGCTTTATTTATCTTTCCATTTTATTCATGGAAATAGTAAAGTCTCTGTCTCGAATACCTGCCAAATAAGTTATGTGTGTCAATGCTTTTTGTGTCTGTTATAAACTAGAGAGACAGATGATAATGGTGTTATAACTGTTTACTATTATTGAGGTTTGAATTTATTTGGTCTAGTGTAAATATTTTGATCCCAAACCTATGTATACTACATATATACATGCTACATGTTTTAATTATTGATAGATATTAATACAAATGGACTCACTCTCAAGAGATTAAAACTTATAGACAGAAATGTGTGAATCACAAATATTAGGAAGAATAAAATCTTAGAAATAGTCTGCATTCAAAGCTAAAAAAATGAAACTACGTTTTCTATACATATATAATTACTAACATAAGGACATGTAGATAATTCATACATTATGGTATATCAAGCATTAACAATATAGAAATTGGGTCATTGAGTCAAAATGTGTCTTTTAAGCACAAATGTGTATATATACATGCATAAGTATATATGTGTATATATATACATGTAAAATGACAAATCAAATATTATATATGCTGGACAGTCAGACAGATTGTTTAATGAATTTTATTCCACATACAAATTATGTGCTACATTTAATTATAATCAATTATTATGTTACTTTTATTCCAATTTATGCTTTGAAGCTTTTTAAATGACAGCAAAAATGTGTTTCTATTATGAGATAAAAGAAACTTTGCTTTTTTTTCCTCTTAAAATTTCTTAAAATGCTTCTGTAAATTTTTTTCAATTCCATATCACTTATCCACCAGCAAACATAATTCCAACAAACCTTTAGGGAATTGAAGGAAGAGAGTAAATTATTACATTGTTTTCCATTTTATTAGGAATATCAGCCTCTTGACAATTAATTTATTTTATTATCATAAAGGCCATTTTATAGTAAGTGCTGTCAGTGCCATAATAACTAGAAAAAGTCCTCACAAAAATAGTTCTAAAGAAAATTAAGGAGCAATAAAGAGAGAGGTAAAAAAGAAGAAAATTCTGTTTTGATTTTAGTGACAACTCTTTTAAAAGGCTGATATTTATCTCTAATTTTTTTCTTTCTTGCTCTCCAGCACTATACATTTGCATTTCAAAGAAAAGAAAAATACATGAGCTAAAATGAATGTCAAGATCCCCACTCATTATTAACCATAATACATTAAAGATCAATGGTGGTTGATGAGTGTGAGAACAGAGCAACACTCAGAATCATTTTCCTCTGTTTCTACGTTAAATTGAACAGATAGATTAAATCAGGAAGTTCAAAGTGTACTTATTTCATAACGTTCTATGAAATGATTTAATAGCTTTACTCTGGGGAAAAGGTGAAAACAATTTTACGGTAAAAAATCACTAAATCCTTCTGACTATTGAACATATTTATATTGGTCAAGTAGGATTCTGAATATTTAAAATATGGTGACAGAAATGTCAAGGGCCCTCATTGACTTCCCAAATTAATGAGGGGTATTGTAGTAAGGTTTTGGAAGGGACTAGATTTAATAAAAGGTACATGTGAGGGAGATAGCTCCGTGGCACAAGTGCTTGCCTGACAAGTGCAAGGTCATGAGTTTGAACCTCGGTCCCGCAAAAAACAAACAAACAAACAAACAAAACAAAACAAAACAAAAGCCCCAAAAACCAGTACATGTATATGATATTATTTATAACATTATATAATTTTATTTATATTATTACTATTTTATATTATTTATTTATATTATTTATATTTATATTATTGCTATTTTGTAATATTCACCCAAAATGTCAAATATAGAACAGCACAAGAGATCTGTCCACCAACTAGAGATCCGACAAGTCCCACATCCTGCGGGAATGTCCTGTGGGAGTCCACTGGGACACCCAGAGTCCGTGGCAATGTCCTCCATGAACTCAGCTGGAGCGCTGCATCCCACGAGTATTTCCTGCAAGCCTGTGTCAAGGATCTTCCCTGAAAAGACACAAAGGCCAGCAGTAAAACTTGAAAAGTCTGCACCAGTGGGATGAAGGATCACAGCCCACAGGCCTAGAGATGGGCCCAGGAGCCTGGAAGTGATGCTCAAACGAAAAGAACCAAAGAGAACGGCATCCATACTAAGTGCCAGCGAGGACCCCAGCTCCTCTGAGGATGAGGACAGTCAGGTGCATGACAAAAAAGCCAGCATAATAATTATCTGTGGAATAATTGCTGCATAGCATCTTTTCCTCCAGGTCTTCTTTTATACTTTTGGTAAAAATACTCAGCTTAGTCTTCCACACCAAGTCCCTATTAATGCAGTTCACTTGGGCCTTCCAGTTGACCTCTAGCTAATTCACTATAAGTGGTAAATACTAGTAACAGTTCTTGCTTCCAAAGAGTAGAATGCCTCAGCCAAGTCACACATAAGGATTTGGAGAGGGCTGTAGAGTTTGGAAAAGGCGGGGTTTCAATGGAACCAGTTTACTGGTGGCCACTTATTCAGATCAAACAATTCCACAGCTAATTATCTAAAGGAAAAGAAACACTGTATTGCTATGAAGACCAAAATAAATGGTTTATGCATGGAGAACAGAGTGATATTACATGTGTAGGCATACATCCAGATCTTTCCTTTGCTTTGCACAAAAATGTACCAGTCTCTTGAAACACAGCTTCTTGGCATTATAAATTTGCATACATTGAGAACAGACTCCTTTTGTTTATCACAGTCTAAGTTAACGGGAAAGAGAAAAGAGAAGGAAGGAAGGAGATGAGCGAAAGGGAATAGGAAAAACATTGAAGGGAAAATATACTTGGAACTCTGAAATGTGAAGGGAAGCAAGTCTTCAAAGGAGCAGCAGTAGATAGAAGGTGCAGGAGACAAAGAGCACACACACGAGGACATCTCTTTTGTACACGTACGTCTTCCGTGTTCACAGTGCCTGCGATCCTTACGTACTGCAAACATGCGCTCATGAGCTACGGGACTGTCCAGATAGTAAAGTCACTGCGGTCTGTCTCTCCTCATCTTGGATAAAGAGTTTTAGTGTCTAGTGGTAAGCAATTGTAGTCTGAAGCTTAAAAGAATAGGCTGGGGAGATAGCTTGGCACCCTACGTGCCTGCCTGGCAGGGGCAAGGACCCGGGTTTGATTCCCACTACTGCATGTTTTGCTGATTCCAGAACCCAAGCCACCAAAACTGGGGATGGTGGTGCATATCTGTAATCCCAGTGCTGGGGAGGCTGAGGCAGGAGGAAAACTATGAGCCAAAGCTGTGAGGTGAGACCACATAGCAAATAAATAAATGAAAAAATATTGTTTTAAAATAGAAGCAAAATCGTAAAGGTTATAAGAAAAAAAGCAGGTTGAAATAGTTTTTAAAATTATTGTAATAACTGGATGTGAAAAAAATGACACTGTTACTAAGAAACAGCTTATAAGATCATCAACTCTTAAAGGTAACATTTTTAACTTTAAAACTTAAAATAATAAATGTGGGTTTTGAGATGTAATCACAGTCAATGTTTAGTTTTTAGTATCAAAATTGTGCATGGATTATAATTAGGAAAAAAGATGAAAGAGGAATATTTTTTGAAAAACAGTGGAAAATGTCCTGCTTCTAATATTATAAGCTTGACAAGACTATATCTTTGTAGGTAGCATGTAAGTAAAGAAATATATATGAGGACATTTATATTTTATTTATTCATGTTAAAATCTAAGGTTATTTAAATGTTCTAGGGAAATACATATTTAAATGCCAAAAGGCCAAATAGAAATAGACCACACATAGTTGAAAGATTTATCACATTTTCCATTTATCAATTTACTAATATCAGATCTATGTACTTCTCATTTCTTTGACAAATTCACTGTCTTCTCTTCTGTTACGTTTTATCTCCACTAATAGGGTCTTCATATCTTATTAGCCTTCTTTGACTGGCCATGAGCCGGGCATGGTGGCGCACGACTATAATCCCAGCACTCGGGAGGCTGAAGCAGGAGAATCAGTGAGAGTTTGAGACCAGCCTGGGCTACAGAAGTGAGCTCAAGGCCAACTTGACCTGCATAGTGAGACCCTGTCTCAAAAAGACAAAAAAAAAAAAAATTAAGGCGAAGATTTATGGGAAAAACAAAACCTCTACATTGTTTAAGGGGAATGTAATTTATTACAACTATGAAGGAAATCAGTATGCATATTTCTATGGAAACCATTTGACCTAACTCTTCCCTTTCTCAAAGAGAAATTGCACTGATACAAGCATACCCATATTTAAAGCAGTAGAAGTTATAGTACTTAAAACTTCTAAGGAGTCTACATGTCTGTCAATATTTGAATGGGTAAAACAATGTGATATTATGAAGTACTATGCAAGCATAAAGATAAACGTTCGGTATTTGTTGGAGAATGGATGTACCCTCAGATGTTAATTTTCAGTGAATTAAATCAGATCCACAAGTTTAAATATTCCATGACTTCTCTACTATGAGAAACTCAAAATAAAATTATAGACCAAAACAAAAACATAACAAGAAGTACTGAGAGAGACATTTTCAAAGGGAAAGGATATTAAGTTAGTGAAAAATGAATAAAGGAATGAGTAAGACTGCACTGGGCTTGCTGAAAACTTATTCGACCCATGAACCAGGCCCAGCATGGGAGTGGAACTTCATCCATCAGACAGGGTCAGTGTGGAAAACTGCCAGAGTTCCCTGCTGAAAGACTAGAGAGAAGACCCATCTAGCTGATCCAGGAGCAGAGCATATTGCCAGAGTGGCACAGCAGGTTCACCTCCAGGGGCTACAACAGAAAGAAGTGGAGCACAGCAGCCAGACTGAAGCTACACCCACCTGGATGAGTTTGAACTTGGTATATCTCGACCTGATGATAAGGTAAGACCTCTACCAAAGCCCTACACCAAAGGTCAGAAGGCAGGGCTATACAAAATGACAAAGAGAAGGAGCAAATTGTGTTCTCAGGGCCTGAGTGTACTCAGAACAAATACAGTAGACAATAGCATAGAAGAAATTGGAAATCACAAATCTGAAATCTCTGAAATAATAGTATCTCAAGTAAAGAAACAACTGCCAAAAGGTGTACAAGAAATCAGATCTGAGATAATTTCTGAATTAAAAAATGAAATAATAACTATAACAAAAGAAGTTCTAAATGCTTCTAAGGAAGATACCTAAAAAATAGAGTGGAATAGAAGAATGATGGAATACTTGAATGAACATTATAGGAAAGTAATAGACTGTATGAAGCAGATACAAAGTGCTGTACAGGAACCTAAAACCTCAGTCACAAGCTGGGAAAACTGTTTCAATGAAAGTGAAAATAGATGCTCAGACCTTAAAGACACCATTGCAGGTAGTAAAGAGATAAGAAAAGTGCTCTTAAAAAAAAAGTAGGATGCAAGAAAAAATAATTCAATGTCTGTAAGCTGATGTAAAGATGAACAACGTAAGACTAATAGGCGGCAATGAGAAAGAGTCTGCAAATGATATAAAAAGATTATGGGCAAAAGTAATATCAGAAAACTTCACAAATATGATGAAACAATTTGACATGCAGGTAACCCGAGTATATAGAACTCCAAATAACATCATCCAATTGAAACCACACCCAGACATATAATAATCAAGATCCCAAAAATTCAGCACAGGAACAGTATACTGAAGGATGCTAGAGAAAACAAATAGATCACATTTAAAGGAAAACCCATTAGAATAATGGTAGATTTCTCTTTACAAACCATCAAATCAAGAAAAGTATGGAGCAGAGTACTTCAAGTCCTACAAGAATACAAATTCCAGCCCAGAATGATATATCCTACAAAACTCTTTCAATTTCAATGGACAAGTGAAATACTTCTGGGACAAAGAACAACTAAAGAATTTTATGATGTCAAAGCCAACACTGCATGGTTTACCAAAAGGTATTCTAGAGAGGGGTCAAAGTCTACACAGCTCATGAAGGAGAATGGAAAGAAACCATCAAATAGGACAAGCAATTGAACATAGGAGAAAATATGTTATGCAAAAGCAGTCTTTCAACTATTCTTTAGTATACAGAAGCAGAATATATCCATCACAATATTCTAAAAATGTAGTTCTCCTATATCTTATGAGTCGTGACTCTGTCTGGTTCAACAGGGTGGGTATCGAGGAAATATCAGTAACTCAATTCCACAAGTGACACCTAGCCACCAGTAAGCATCAAGGACTCTGTCTGAGTCCATGACACATTAGAACTTTGTGCAATATTCTACCCCAAAATTGTTAGAAGTTCTGATCATATATTTGTCTTTTCAGAACTTACATTATTTTATTCTTAATAATTCTTTACTACCATGGAAACTTTTTCTTAGTTGATATCTTTGTATATATTAACTTATTCAAATACTGTGTAAGTACACTGAATTGATTACAGACTCGTACATATAATACACAACAATCTGGCCTCTAAGTTGGACTCCTGATTTGATCTGAATTTCGGAATATTGTTTGAAATATGTAATTTAATTTTAAATTATTAACATTTAATTAATCTTCAGAATATTGTTTAATTATACTTTTTTATGAGTCATACTTTATCTTTGACTTACAATCTATTTATATAGCATGATACATTTTCTTCTCGTATTAGAAACTTTAAAAAGAAAAAAACATATATATGTATATATGTATACATATACAAAAGACAGGATAGATATGCAGCTGCTTTGTCTTAGTTCACTGAGAATAAAAGTTTGTAGTAATGTTGATTAGAGAAGATAACAGGTCTACATCTTGTCCTCTGAATACTATGAAGACAACAATATGCATAATATTCATTATTGTAACCATCCTGATAATTTATTTTGAAACTGTTTCATTGCTATCTTATCTTTTTTCTCATTAAAATGAGTAAAAATAAAAATAAATATAAGCAAATAATGTAAAATTTTATATGATAAATAGCATAAATATAACAAATATTTGTAAGTTTTATAACTTAAGAAAACCTAGCATAACATTATTCATATGAAGATCGACTAAAATCAATAAATTACAAATGCTAGCATTATTAATAATCATGCAATCACAAAAACCGAAATATGACAGAAACGTATAAATTTTTTAATTTATAATATTAGATTTTCTTTCTGAAAAGTGATTAAAACCAATAGAAATGGAAAATAGAAACTTTAGTTTAAGTAATGAGTGCATATTCCTAAAAGTGGTTTTGCAGGAAGGTCCTGAGCGCTCCCCCTCCTTGTATCTGTGCGTTGTTCCCTATGCAGCTGCACATCGACGAGTGCAGAGTTCAGGGCCTGGTCATTTTCCGTACAGTGTCAGCTGGCTGAAAAGATGGCTACGTGCATGTCCAGAACAGAATAGGCCAACAGGGAGGATCAGCAAGCTGGCTCTGAGACACAAGGCCACTGCGTCACCACACGCTCTGTACCCGCTCCTCTGCTCTTTTTTTCTTCTTTCCTTCCCTCCATGCATGTCTTTCTGTAACTCCTTTCTTCTCTTCTTGCCTGTTCTCACTTTTCAAACATTGAGAACTTTCATAGAGGCTTAAATACATAGATATTTTGAAGAAATATCCATAATTTCCTCTTTTATTGAATCTTTTTTTTTTCAGTGTGATTATGCACATGTGTTCAGTGTGGTGTTAACCTTTCTCAGAGGCTTGTCTATTTTCTTTCTTTCTTTCTTTCTTTCTTTCTTTCTTTCTTTCTTCCTTCCTTCCTTCCTTCCTTATGAAGTTCAAGATTTAAAAGTGTTTTATTCTTTTGGACTCTTTGTCCATTTTAACAAATTATTTTATCTACTTATTTGGAACAAGGTAGCACTACACAGCTTTCTGTCATAGTGATCCTCCTGTCTCAGTCTCCGCAGCACTGGGATTACAGATATGTGCCACCATGTCTGATGTTGGTGGCCAGCACATTGCTGGGCTCGCGCCATATGGTACAGCATGTGGAACCTTGATCCTTGTGTTTGCCAGGCAGGCTCTTAATCTGCTGAGCTATCTCCCCTGCTCCATTGTAAGCTTTTGAGAAATATATTTTATTTTGTTTTAAATGTATATTAACAAAAGAACAGAACCATGTCTTTAAACATTGTTGAAGTGGTTTGTCAGCGTTTAATAATTGATAATAGCTTTAGTGACCATGATACGTGTACATGATGACACAGTGTAGATAAAATGAACGTTCCACTTTTTCTAGCTCTTACTTAAGCAGTAGCAGTCCTGTGGTTGCTGATGTCAGTAAGCTGGAAAGAGAAAACAGCACAGCAGAAGCTTCACATGTGATGCTCAAGCATGTTCATAAATCATTAAATTCACTGTGGGCTGTTCACATACAGAACAAAGACTAAAAATTTTAGCCAATACATTTCCAAGGTTTCTTTTTTCAGTCTGAAAATGTATTATTCTACATTTCAGCACTTTAGATAGCTAACGGATAGTTTGAGACAAGAAAAATTTCTGCGAAAGTTGCTAGTATCTGAAACATACATGCACACAAAACACAAAGTGCGAGGAATTCCACTGCTCATTAAAATGACTGATGTAAACAATTTTTAATCTTCTTCCTAGCAGTATTGGAACCATGAAAATGCTTAGTTAGAAATCCCCTTAGTCTTTCAATGTTCTGGAAAATTCAGTATATGTGGTTGTTTTGTGGTTGCTTCAAACTTTAAATTGGCTTTAACTATATATCTACTTTTGGAATAACCATAGTGTGTATATTTCAGCATTTACACCTATACAATATAAGAGAAACAGAAATACCTAAATTTTGATTCACATGTAGTGAAGGATGATAAGTCTTTTATTTCTACAAACTGACCAGTATTAAATAGAGGTTGAATGTGGACTGATACTGATTTACCAAGGTTAATTTAATCCTCTGAAGTTGTGTAGAAAGACAGTGGAGCTTTTAATGCTTTTTAATGTTGCTGACACTGGCAACATAGTAACAGTAAATAAGAACTGTGCTTTTTAAAAAAGTTTAAAGTTATAATGTTACACAAATATTGGGAATAAAGAAAAAAAATTTGTCATAGGATGGGGTAGATATCCAGTCATTGGTAGAATAGGATCATACATGATGCAGGCAATATGAAAAATTGAAAGGCTAATATTTGTCTACATCTATTTGAATCCTAATGTGCACATTCGATCTGTCTTGTTTCCATGGATTTTTCTGAGCAGAATCTAGTAGCATTTAAGCAGAGATCAATTATCCTATTCTCTTATTACCAAGGAAATCCTGAGCAAAGCATAAGTAGATTCACTTTGAAGATCTGGAATTGGATCGTTTTTATTTTAAGAAATTTTGATTTGTGACCCAATTCTTTCATTTTGTTGCTATTCATTTCATATGTATGTTGTATATTTGAAATTTAGCATAGTTTGAGATGTTTTAAAGAATTATTTTTTTTTAAATTCCTGCAACATACTTGTTACACTGTAAATTTCATTATGGGACTTCAAACTTCAGTGTTCACTAAATGTCTATTTAAAATATGCTGAAAAACATACAACAAAGATACTATTGATAATTATACTGTTGTTCGGCTTGACATTTAATGAATAGAGACTGGTGCATGAGAGGAGAAGATACATGCTGTGTAGCATATATGAAATGGAAAAGTATAAGCGAAAATTACATCTAGCTTTGTATGAATTCTAAATACGCAGCAAGCACTCCTTGACTTATCTACATATAACTGTGCTAGCGGCATAGACTTGGGCATCATAGACCTTTACTGTAAACAATTACATTTCAAATTAGTTCACATGGGTGCTTTTGTGATTCAAACTAGGTTCAAATTTAAAAGAACAAAAAGAGTAGCAAGTCACATAACTCAGAGATTTAAGCCTCTCTCCGGATTGAGTGAACCTAACACGTGGAGAAAACTATGAACACTCTCCTTAGGATGAAATCAGGAGGAAGGAAAGAGAGTTTGCAGTTAAACCTGCACAAATGAAATGTCTCTTCTGAATCATAAACTGTGTGAAAATAAGATACATAAATGGGCAAATTAATTTCAAATCAATTTAGTATATGGCAAAATTTTGTGATCTAGGCTTTGAATTAAGCATATCTTCCATGTAGAGTCAGGTATAAATTGCATTTTGCTTGAAATCTCCTTTCTGACACTTTAATGGTTAGTCACCATTATCACACTGTTTTGTGCAAGAGACATCTAGGTGGTTAATATGACACAACACTTCTGAGGGCGTGTGTTAGCTCAGAACTATACACAGCGGCCTGCCCCTGTCCCTCACCACACTTCCCGGCTGCCTCACTGTTAGCAGCTGTTCTTCACTAGAACGTTCTGTGTGATGTGTCTGCCTTTGAGCCAGCTTGGAAACTGTAACTTAGAATAAGCTTTGCCTCTTTAAAGTTGCATGTGTCAGGAAATTTGAGCCACCGATGGAAAAGTGATGAATACAGATATTGTCCCTCAGTGTGTATTGAAAGTACCCTCTTAATAAATAAATAAATAGGCATCACTGGCAGCAAATGAAAAGGAATCACTACTAGATACTCTTACCAACGTCAACATTGAATACACTGTGAGTTTAAAGGAAATGAAAGTTTCATTCCACTTATGTAAGTTTTTTTTTTTTTTTACATCATGTTCAAAGTAAGAAGACAAGTAGTTGAACTGAACTTCATGTGTAATATGATTTATGATTTTTCACGGTACTGAATCCCAGTTAATTTTCACAGTGTAGGAAAGAGAATGTAAGGAACTACTTAAATATTTATAATAACTGCAATTATAAGAAAATGACAGAGATTTTTACTCTCTGATATCTGTATATTTTAAAAGCATAGATACTTAGTGGCATTCATAGAAAATCATATTTGTGACATTTCACTGTTTTCTAATCTCAACACTGATAAACAGACGGACAGATGTAATCTTGTTGGTTGAACCTACATAGGTATATTCAAGACTGAAAAGATTTTATATTTCTCTGTGCACAGCAGAGGAGAAAACTAACCATTGTCTTCTATTTTACATTCACGCAGCTGATGCCATTTTAGTAGGTAATGCTGTTTTGTTTTGTTAAGACCTATGACAGTGTTAACATTGGGATTTTTAATGACATACCATGCAAATATCCTGGGTAGGAAACAATGTACCTTATATAGATCCTGCAACTACATCTTGACATTCTTCTATGCATTCCCTTGTCTGTATTGTTCTTGTTTCCAACAATATTTTGAACTTCTACCTTTAGCAATTCTCAGCTCTTTTAAATTATGATGAAGCTATGAACAATTGTCGCTATTGCCAGTGTGACGAGAATGATATTGTCAACAACACAACTAGCATCCTATTGTCCTTTGAAACTCTACAGATGTGTCGCAGAAATTGAAAACAATATTGCCTTCAATGAATTTTCAATTCAGAGGGGAAGGGAAAGCACCTTGAAGTCAATGCAGTATCTGCCACTCAATTTAAATAACCTTATAAGAATACAGCAAATCAAAGGCATTGATTTAAAATATTTTTAAAACAAAATTTTTGCATGTAGTAAAATTTTAAAATAACAATAATGAAAAAAGTAACTCTTGAAATGTTATTCTAATAACAGACATTTTCAAAGAAATATTGATTTTAAGACATTCTCTTCAGTGATTGGATTTAGCTACACATGGATAACGCATTTTTGGAATACTAATATGAATAGAGTTTAAAATATTTCTCTGAAACTTTGCCTTGGGCTTTCTTCTGCAAAAAAATCTTTTTAAAAATACCCTGAAGGGGTTTCTAAAGAAAAGAATGGAAGTGACACCAAATAAAGCTTATAGAAACAAAACTTTGATTCTCTATTTAAAGCTTCTCAAGGAATCTAACCTTTTAAACTTGCATTTTGTGAGCACACAAATGACCTTTAAAACTAAGTAGTAAAATCTGTTGTTAGATTCACTGCAGTTTCATAATGATGGCGAATGTTCCTCTTTCCTCCTGACACATCCTTAGAAATCCTTGTGTTCTTATAAATGGTCACTCTTAAATAAAATCAAAGAAAAAGATGAGCAGAGCAACAGAAAATTTTGGTCTATATACTTCCTAATTTTCACAAATTTGAAAGAATTTTCCTGTGGTGTATTAAATAAGTTACACTCTACAACGTTAAAAAGTGAGGTTGCTACTCTCATCCTGAGTTTGTGTGAGAGTTAATCTTAATTTGTCAGCTTGACAGGACTGAAGGGCAGCCAAATTAAATATGGATGACTTGTGCTGTATTAAGCATGAGATTAACACTTGAACCAGGGTCCTCAGTAGATTGTTCTCTTTAGGACCAGGAGTGTAACTCTGAGCCACAGAACCTGCCTGGAAAGAGCAAAATTCTGAGTTTGGTTCTTGGTAACAAACAATTGAATAAATAAAATAAAATGTAAAATAATAAATTATTCTCCATGAAGTGGAAGAGCACCATTTTAGTCCAGATTGAAAAATTTAATAGCAGGCATTACAGAGAAGAAATTCACGTTTTCTAAAATTTTGGTTCCAGTGCTTTTGTTCAACCATCGAACAGCTCCTAAGTTTAGTTTTTTTTAATATAAAACTTTATTTTTATTAATATGTGTTTCTTGTGCATAATTACTATTAAGAGAACTGTGAGAAATAGATTAATTACCATAAAACATATCATTTAAAAATTTTTTTGCTTCTACTTTCTTGTTCCTATTTGCTTTTACTGGCATCAGACTCATGTAATTATCTTCTACATTTTTGTACGTATCATACATGCAGCTTAAGAAACAGAATAAGAGGGCCCAGCAGGATGGCTCAGTGGTCTAAAGCACCTGCTTAGGAAAGCTTAGGCAGGCTGAGCCGGCCATAAAAATAAATAAATAAACAAACAAAAGTTCTGAAACAAGATAAAAAGAAAATTAAAAAAAGAAACAGAATAAGGATAGAAAATCTATACACACGTATATAATTTTAAATGATCATACTATATCAAGCTATACTTTATATATACTGTCTGTGCTGGGTTACAATAAGTTTTCCTCTCTGTTTCATTCTTTTATCAATCTATTGCATTGTATTTTATGTATGAGCTCATCTAACAGAAACCATATGGTAGTGAAGCTTACTTGTTTGATTTATTTCTCTTACCATTATGATCTCAAAGATTACTCATTTTCCAAAAATGGCTCAAGTTCAGCCTTCTTAATGGCAGAGTAGTAGTCTACTGTGTATATATACCACAATATTTTACATATTTATCTATATGTTGGACATATAGGCTGCTTATGAGATTTAGCGATTATGAATTGTCTTCTTAAAAACATGAGTATGCGCACATCACTGTGGCATGATGTTGTTTTCTCTATTGTGAAGAAATGTAGAAGTAGAATTGCTAGGTCAAATGGAATTTCTCCTTTTAGTTCTCTGAGAAATCTCCATAGAGTTTTCCATAGTGGTTGTACCAGTTTATACTTCATGAATTTCTAACCAGTGTACATGAAAAATATGGGTATTTTAGTGTTGATTTTGTGAACTTCTATGCTAGTGAATTCGACATTAATTCTCTAAGTGTTAAGGTTTGTGGCTAGTTGTCCCCCCATAGTGTCATGCATTTATAGGGCAGGCTTGTAGAGCTTGTGATTAATTCATGATTTAAGGCTGGGATTATGGGTCTGAGAACTGCAGGATTACGAGTGTGAATGCTACACCCACTCTGGGACAAATAGCCTGAATGCAGCCTAAAAGAGACAAACCTGCTCTGTGTGGCCTCTTTGACTCTTACCCCTCCCTTTTGCTCTTGCTCTTTTGCTGTTTTTCCTCACCATGAACTGCTGCCCTCTGCCATGGGCCTCTCTGGTTTGGAGCCAGCTAACTTTGGATTGAAGCTTCCACAAACCGTGGGCTAAATAAACCTTTCCTTCCTTAATTTTGGGTGTCATCTACTTTGTCCCAGTCATGAAAGAAAAGTAACCAGACAGTAAGTCTTTTTATGGAGTGTTAAGGATTGTCTCTATAGATGATCATTACATCTGCAAATAATGTTAATCTTTAATTATGGCAAAATTGGCAAACAAATTCCTTGGAGGCTGGGCTTCTCTTGATTGTTGCTTTTATTTTTTTATTTACTTCAATTTAATTGACTAATGCTAGGCTATTCAAGATATACATATATAGATAGATAGATAGATAGATAGATAGATAGATAGATAGATAGATAGATCATCTTGTTTCAGCACTGGTAAACCATATTTGCTTCAGAATTTATTTATTCTTTTCATTTTCCACGTTACTAGAGTCACAGGTTTTCAAATCAGCTACAAATAGTCTTCATAATTTTGAAAGAATCCATTGTGGAGTTATCTTTTCTTTTCTAATTGCATGGGTTTGGCCCTTTATTTCCTTGTTTTATTTAAGATTTTTTTTTTTATCGATTTTGTTTAATCCTCAGAGACCAAAAACTTTATAAACTTATTCTTTGCATTGATAAGGCAGTCTCAATTTCATTAACCTTTTCTGTGATCTAATTTCCTTCCTCATATTAGCCTGGGGTTTAGACTATTCTGTGACTATAGGCTATTTCTAGGACCTTTGGGTTTATCACTAAGTTATTTATTTGAGCTCACTGTTTAGTGTAAAATTATCTCTATATACTACCCTCGAAGGACTGCTTTCATTGTGTTATGAGGCTCTCATGTCATACTGATACTATAATTTCATTGTAAAATTGTTTAATTTCTTTATGAATTTCATTTCTACCCACAGATTACAGAAGTCAGCATTAATTAATTTCCAAGTATTTGCAAAGTTTCTGTGGTGTTTTTGGATTTGCTTCCTGGCTTCATGGCACTTTAATCCAATGATATGAATGGGATAATTTCAACTTTTTGCTGTTAGTTATGAAAGATTTATGAGTTACTCTGTGATCTATTTGGAGAAACATCTTCTCTGTGTGTTGTATTCTGTCACATACTCTGCATTGCAGTATGTGGTATTCATAGGTAGACACAGAAAATTTTCAAATAATCAAAACAAGTGTTTTGGAATAGCGATATCTTCCATTCTTACTACCACTAAAGTTATTTCTTTAGCTAAACTTTGGTTGTTGTGTTCTTATTTAATTTTATACTTTTTTTTCTCCGAAAGTTCACGGGTCTAAATTACATGGACACTAGAAGTTATTTTTATTTCTCAAAATTCACCCCATGCACTACCAACTAAAATTAAATGAACCACAGAACATAAAAATAATTAGAAAAGACTCACAGAAAACCAAAATCTTCTTCAGTGGGTCTCTTGGTAACACTAAGTGACATAGAGGAAAGATTTATGCTATCTTTGTAATAGCAGAGCAATCTTTTTTTATTTGCTTTCTTCAAGCTCCAGCATCTGGTTGGTTCCATCTCAGCTGGAACGCATGCTGTTAATAGTCTGTTCAGAAAAGTCGCTGCTAAGATTTGTTTCTGCAGCCCCATTTCATATTGGCATTTGCTCTAACTCCTTTGAGCAGTGCATTAATTAGATCATTTTACACTAATCAAAACTGTCAAACTGTTACTTTGGCAATTTGAAATGAAATTTCTATATTGTCAGACATTCAAGCTGTCTGTGTCAAGGTAGATGGGAAACAATTGGTATGTGTTTTTGTTTTTCTATTTCTAGATGCATTGGTTTCATAATTAAATGTCCGAAACGCACATGCTTTTCTAGATAATAAGAAATGTTAGCTATAAAGCCTATTTGTATTTGTGATTCTTTCCAGCATTTCTGGATGAAAAGCATACAAACGGATGAATTAGCCCATTTTTCTCCTTTAGTTTCTTGGTTCTTTTAACTTTAACAGGGACATGACATGTATTCTATTTGATGGAAATTACAAAATAAGGACCCGGCAGGATGGCTCAGAGGTCTAAAGCGCCTGCTTAGGAAAGCTTAGGCGGCTGCAGGGACCGCGGTTCGATCCCCAGCACCTCATGCTGCACCAGCCGTGCCCTCAGGGCAGGCTGAGCTGGTCATAAAACTAATAACTAAACAAACAGAAGTTCTGAAACAAGAAAAAAAAATTACAGTTTAAAAAAAAATTACAAAATGAGAAAGTTAAACTATCAGTTATAAGTTTACTTATTTTTTGAAAGTACACAATTTCATTAATTTTATTTTTATACATTTATATTAGGATATTATACAAGTGTCAAAGCAAATAAAATCTTGGTGGGAGAGTATAAAGCATAACAAAATATTTCACAAACTCCATCTAATAGTAATATTGAAATTATGCATCTGTGCATTACAAACAATACATTCTCAGAATATTATTATATATGTATATATGTATGTATATATATATATTATTTTTATTTCATCTTTCGAGTTCTTACACTAGGGAAACCGTATGATATTTATACATGTAGGTCTGGTTTATATCACTGATGAGTACATCTTCAAGATACATTCACTTGTATATGAAGTCTTCTAGTTTATCATTCTTTATTGCTGAGTAATATTCTGTTGTACGAAAACACCACATCTTTTTCAACCATTCTTAGGATGATGGGCATTTTTGGTTGTTTCCAAGATTTAACTGTCACAGATTGTGTTGCTATGAATGTAGGTGCACAGATGTCACTAT
>PVJA010039194.1:0-19312 GCA_004027025.1 Myocastor coypus | reverse complement strand
CTTTATATTACATTCAGGCTCTCCGCCTTAGCTCCCGCCCTAGGCTACACCCATAATCCCAGAAGTACTTCCACCCATAATCCCATCAGTACTAAAACCCATAATCCCAGGGATCATGGATCAAGTCTCAAACTCTAGAAGTCCCCGCCCAATGACTCCATGAGGCTTTGGGGGGACAACTAGACATAAACCATAACATAAGCTTTTCCACAACCTGTAGGTTGCAGGTACTAGAGCAAGTATTTGCTGGGTCTCACGTTGTTGTCTCCTGGTGTGACCTTATACTGGTTGATACACTATATCAACTTGAGAAGTTTAGAGGTTCAATTAAGTGACTTCTTTATAGGAGCATGATCATTGCAGCAGGGCCACTGTGCAGGAGCTTGGATCTTGAGGAACTCGGACTTTCACAGCAGCCACTGCTGCTTCCTTGGAGGAGCTCTGATCTTCGCAGTCAGCAGAGAAGGAAGAGAGAGAGACTTGACAGACGCTGCAGCTTGATCATATGACCTTTGCTCTTTGCTGTTTTCGGCTGCCATGAACTGCTTGCTGCTCTCTGTCGTGTGCCACTCTGCCTGGGAGCCAGCTGAGTATAGACTGAAACCTCCAAAGCTGTGAGCTACATAAACCTTTCCTTCCTTAATTTTGGGTGTCGGGCATTTTACCCTAGCAATGTGTGAAAAGTAACTAAGATGGACCTGGACCTAAGTCATCAATAGAGAAAGGTTCAACAAAAGGTAATTTACTGAAAATACATCTATTTATTTAAATTTCCAATTCCCTGAATTTTCCTATATTACTAACTTATTAAACACTAATTTCTTTTAACTGCTTATCAAGTTCACAGAAAGTTGTTTGGGGTTTAATCATTTTAATAACTATTGAAGTAATATTTCTTCAGGGTTATAAATAATGGCTCTGTCCTTACAATGTAAGGAATATTCTATTGATTGAAAGGAAAACAATCATAAGATGATTTGGTCTCCCTAAGGATGTATTTAAATGTTAAGAAAATACATTATTGGGGCTGGGGAGATAGCTCCGAGGCACAAGTGCCTGCTGGGCAAGTGCAAGGTCGTGAGTTCGAACCCTGTCCCCACAAAAAAAAAAAAAAAAAAAAAAAAAAAAAAAAAAAAAAAAAAAAAAAAAAAAAAAAAAAAAAAAAAAAAAAAAGAAAATACATTATTAAATAATCAAAATTTCATTGTTTTATAAGGTTATGTCTTAGTTTATACTGATTTATTTTGCATAATTCATACAATTTCTTATGCTGTCATGTAATTTCATATCTCATTCCAAATTCAAGTTAAGAGTTCGTTACTTGGTCTCTGGGAAGCCCTGATTGAATGGTGTCCTCTCTGTCCTTTATTTCCCTCAACTAGAAGATGGGAATAATAACAGACTGTAGCTCAGAGAGCTGATAGAAGGATTAATGTTGTTTATTAGTATGTGTAATGTGCTCAGAACTGCAATGGCTGCATAGTAAATCCCAAAGGGATATAAAAGGTATTAATTGAGAGTAAGATACTGGGCAAAATGCCATTGGTTAGACAGGCTACAATTTTGTACATCTTTGGATTTCTAAATGTCTGCGTAAAAATGTGTAACTGCTTGTATCACATTCTACAGAGAGTTATTAGAATATCAATGATTGTTGGAAAATATCTATTTCAGGATAAGTTAAAGATGTTCTATATTCAGAAAGCCAGTGATGTTAAGCTCAATTACCTATGTTATAGAGTAATAGTATCACGAAGCTTCTCTGCTGGAAGATTGAAAATGTAAGTTAATAGACCAAAAATTGGAGAAAAAGAAGGGCTATGAGGATAGCCAATATTTTGGCCCTAGCCCTTCAAGGTCAGTAAGGAATCAGGACATAAGAGAATCTGTGCTGTAATGTCCTATAACTCAGAGGTGTCCCAAATTTTCTGGTCAAGGAGATTAAGGGACCTCAGAGGAAAGGGATAAATGAACTATAGTGCGTCTAAGGAGAGTCACCCAGAGAAAAGCATTCTCTCAGGCTTTCACAGAAAGCAAACTGGTCAAGCAACGGCTGTGACTCATCCCAAAGGCTGACACTGACAACATTTCTACAAAGCACTGTACATAGTTCCAAAGTTAATCCTGAGAGGATTTGACCTTGGAAAGTACAAAAGATGAATATTTTGTTATATAGGTCTTGCTTTAACTTGCCCTTGATCACCCAGTGGAAAAGCTTAATTATGAGGCATAAAACACAGAACTAGATTAGTATGATGAGCTGTAAAGAGCTTAAATCAACAACCTCCAACATTGCCAGTTGCACCGGTAACCCACTGCAATTATGGAACACTGGACTATGTATACATCTACTTCCTCTCAGTTCAAAGAGAATAATTTTCTTTCTTTTTTTTTCTGTCCTTACCAATATCAATTAGAAAATGCCCACACCCTGTGCTCTGTATTATTATTATGAGGACAATACGCAATGTGTCAATTATTGTGAATGTACTACTAATGTGTTGTGAATCTATTATATTGATATTTCTTATTAAAAGTAATTAAAAACTGTAAAAAAAGGTCAAGAAAAAAACGTAAGGCTTCTTTAAAGCAAGTGGTAACATGCAACATTATGTCCAATCTTAACTATGTCTATTAATCCGAGCAACGGATTTGATGATAAAAATAGATAACATATTAATCATTGTTAATCAGTTATTCTTGCTTTGAAAAATCTGTAACACATGTATTGTTGTACGTTACCCTGTTTCTGCCTGTTTCTGATTTTTTGTTCTTGCTTTTGCTTTTCCTTTTCAAAATTAAATTGAAAATATAAAGAGAAAAAAAAAAAAAAAAAGAATGTCTTTGTGCTTTGCATGTATACTTGCTATGTGACCTGCTTCCTCATTAGGTCAATATTCCCTAAGCAGCTATACTTGTGATCTCATGGTCTCATTGGTTGGTCATAGTTTTGACTCACCTGTGAATTTGTGAATTTGCTGTATAAAACCTCCTTTGATATGGGTACTCATAACAAAACCACTTTCAGGTTACATCCTCTCTCTCTCTCTCTCTCTCTCTCTCTCTCTCTCTCTCTCTCTCTCTCTCTCCCTCCCTCCTGGCCCCCACAAGTTTTTCTACAGTTAACCTCCATTGTTCTTTAGAATTAATTCTTTCATTTTGGGAACATGAATTTGGTGTATCTGACATCAAACAGGTTGACAATTGTATTTATTTCCCCTATGTCAGTATCAGGGTAATGCCTGCTTCTGGGAGTGAGCAGCCTATACTTTTTCTTTTCTAAATAAACTACCCCTTGTTATATTAAAAATAAATAAAATAAAATAAAATGCATGTAGCTTTTTGTTATATAAGTAAGCTGAGTATCATTTATTGTCTCAGTTACTTTTTATTCATTGCTGGGACAAAATATGGGCACCCAAAATTAAGAAAGGAAAGGTTTACTTAGCTCACAGTTAGTGGAGTTTTCAGTCCATACTCCACTGGCTCCAAGGCAGAAGTTCACAGTGGCCGAAAACAGTGAAAAACAGAGGAGTAGCAGCTGCAGCATCTATCACGCCTCTGTCTTCCTTCCACACTGACTGCGAAGACTGGAGCTCCTGCAAGGAGTGACAGCAGCTTCAAAGATCCAAGGAAATGGGATGCGAAAATCAGAACTGCTCTGAGGAAGTGGGGCACACAGAAGCCTTCTTCAACCCTTTTATATACCATTTTTGTGCTGATTCACTCTAGGAAGGGCCTTCCATGCCCTAGGGTAGGGGTACCCCACACCCCAGGGCATGGAGTCATGGATCCAGCCACGCATCCAAACTTCTGAATGTCAAGTTGACATAATGTGTCTACCACCACACTTATCTAAAATGTTTTAGATGAAAATTGTTTCAGGTTTCAGATTTTTTTTTTTTTCATTTGAGACTACTTGGAGAGAAGTCCCAAGGTACAACATCAAATTCATATATAACTCTTACATATATTATACACATAGTCTACAGGTAATTGCATACAACAGGCACAGTGACCTGTGTTCTGACTTGAGCCTGTCCTGTGAGGCCAGGCATGGAAGCATTTCAGATTTCTTGGACTAGAGAGGCTCAGTCTACATTACTTCATGTCCTCCTGGCACAGTGGTTGCTGTCACTGGACTTTGAAAGGCCCTGCCTTTGATTCACCCTGTCTCCCATCTCCAGGAAGAGTCCTGCCCTGTGCCACCTGTGCTGTGACAGCCCCTGCCAAATGTGCACCTACATACGCATCTCCTCCACCGCAGCCATCTCTGCAGCCTACTTGTTGCGGTTCTACCAGCACCATGTTGGATGAGCCTTCAGTAAGCCTTAGCGAGATGAACAAAGGGACCCAGCATACGACTAGCACCTGGGCCCATCCCTCTGTGAGGGTTCTTGCTACTTCCTACTTCATGTAGTAAACTCCTGCTCTAGTTCTGGAAAACACACTCTCAGGCAAACAGTTCCCGTCTCCACTTAGCATCCGTACCCTTACCAGGGAGCCAGGGAACAGGATGGCATTGTCAGGCGTCTCCATTCGCAGAGGTGCTCCACTGGGATGAGGTGTAAACTGACGCCAGCCAGACCACTCTGTCCCACTAAACACCAGATGGTAATTGTGCAAAAAGGAACCACTGAACTCTATTGGCCTGGCCCTTGCTCAACCTGAATAATTGCCTCCTGCCTACACGATGTTTCTATTCCCAGTTCAGACATAAAAATGATTTTCCCTTTGCCCATTGAAAGCTAGAAAGCTGGCTGTGCTGGCTTCTCACCCCACCGAGACAGGGTGGGTGCAGAAGGGCCAGCCAGCCTTTCTCCAGGGTTCAAGAGTTCTGCAGCAAAGGAAGCAACATGAATCTGAAGCTTTAATCATGGATTTGGGGAAATAAGACTTGGTCACCTTCAGTGAAAACATTTCACCTCCCATTGTAGTGTTTGTTGTTTTTTAAGTTACAGGAGTGATCAGAAGCCAACTTTGCCTAAAAAAAGTTTAATTTGGATGTGAATTGTTTTTATTAGAATCAGAGAAATATGGCTTACCCCCATGTAGGTAGTCCCTGGAGTGATTCCACTTTTGACATAAAAGCTACAGAAAGCAGTCAAGGATGGGTTTTTACTGGAGCAAATCCCATTTACTATTATAATAGAGGAAGGTGGAAGACGACAGAAAGATGCTCGGGCCCTCTCAGCATACAACTGTCGGCTGAGGAGTGGGACTGATGAGTGACAGGCTACCGCAGACTTCCTGACTATGAAATGTTCAGGGCCAGCCACCACAGCGGGGAGTGCCCAAGGCTGACCTGACTGGCACACAGCATACATGACAGAGGGCTGGTTAGCAGCACCCCCTCTGGGAGACTGCCAGGGCCAGACCTTCTGCATGAGATTATCTATAGTATCCTGGATCTATTCAAAGGAGAAGTGGTATGTGATCGTGACTCTTTCTGCCACGCTCCCTAAAACCTATGGCTCCCAATTCACACCGCACCTTGTGTCCTTAGCCAGATATACGGTGTATATGAAATGGGATGGAACACATTTTCTCCACCCAGAAAAACATCAAGGGGCCTCAGGAGGCCATGCACAGCTTAGTTTAGGACTGATGGGAAGCCCTGACTTGCCCACAAACACATTTTCTTCACCCATGGCCTCAGCTCCAACTTGACGTGGAGAAGCTGTGTCTTGATGCAAGTGAATAGTAATAAAGCTTCCTGGGAAAGCAAGACTGCCAAAGTTTAAGTGGTGGGTTTTTATGACCAGGATTATGGTCCATTAAGGGACAAGGATGAAAACACCAGCTTGTTTCATTTTGATCTCTTCTCTGGGCTGAACCACCATCCTATTTCTAATTAAATTTCCACAAGAAAAGTGCTGACATTTCTCCTGTAGAAACAACCTTCCTGGCTACTTCCCAGAAACCCACCATGATCTGAGACTGCATGTTCACAGTGTGGAGATTCTGGAGTTTTGTTTTCTCCAAGAGGAAAAATGACCTATTAGCAAAGAGAGGCTTCAATTAAGATTTGTTTTCTTACCAAGAAAGAGAGCACATGAAATACATTCAGTCTGAGTGGGATGTGAAGTCAGTGTGCTGCTTGACAGCTGGCAGGGAGAGCCCTTCCAGTAGAGGATCTTGGCTTTGGGGCTGCATGATGTGGACACGGGCATCCACTGGCATCTTGAAGCCACCGTGACCGTTAAGTGTGATTCAGTGCTCACCTTCTGCTTCTCCCATAGCTCAAGAGTGGAAATGAGTGGCATGATGTGGCTCTTCTAGTTCCCTCCCACTAGCCCATTCCCATCAGACCCACCCTGCCTGGCTAAGGAAAACTCCCTCTCTGTTAGGCATGGCTGATTGTTTTTGAAAGCAAGATGCCCAGGCATCTTCAGCACACCTTAGACAAATCCTAATGGATAAGAACACTAGTGAGAAGAAATGAAATATCTATTTAGTAGACTTTGGTCTGTTCTACCTTCCAGGAGATGTCAGTATGGTAGGCTAGTCTTCAAAGTTGTCCAATAATAAATTGAAAATTACTTTGTATCATGTGATAAAATAAATTTCAATCTAACTAAAAGGTTTCAACTCTACAAGAACTGGTCTTACATAGCTCAGTGGTGTAAACACTTGCCTGGCAAGTGCAAGAACCAAAGTTTGATTCCTGATTTTACAAATAAGTAAATAGGAGCTTGGCAGGATGGCTCAGTGGTCTAAAGCGCCTGCTTAGGAAAGCTTAGGCGGCTGCAGGGACCACGGTTCAATCCCTGGCACCACATGCTGCGCCAGCCCTTCCCTCAGGGCAGGCTGAGCTGGCCATAAAACTAATAAATAAACAAACAAACAAACAAAAAAACAAATAAGTAAATAAAAAAACCACTGAGAAACTGGTCTTGAGGGTTCCTCGAGATGAAGTTAAATAACAAGGAAAAGAAAAATTGGCAATTAACTATTTATGCTAAATAATGAAGAGTCGTATTACGAATGAAATCTATTAGTTGTACAATAAAGTCATGGAAAGAGCCCACTTTTCCCAAGAAAGTTCAATAATTTCTCTTTTAGAATATTTATTTCAAACCTGAGTGTCTCGGTTACTTTTCTCTCATTGCTGGGACAAAATACCTGACACCCAGCATTAAAGAAAGAAAGGTTTATTTAGCTTACAGTAGGCAGAGGTTTCAGTCCATACTCATCTGGCTCCAAGGCAGAGTGGCTCATGGCAGAGGGCAGAAGCTCCTGGTGGTGGAAAACAATAGAACAGCAAGAGAAAATGGAAGGAGTCGTGGTAACAACGGAAAAAGAGAGCAAGCCCGTCTCCTTTATGCTACCCTTGGTCTATCTGCCCCAGCCCCCAAGCGCAGCATTCACACCCGTAATCCCAGTACTGGATCATGAATTAATCACAAAGTCTAGAAGTCCACCCCATGACTGCATGAGGCTTTGGGGAGACAACTAGACACAAACCACAACAAGGAGATTTCAAATATACGCACTCCAGTTGAAAACAAAGGAAGTTCTAACATCACCCGTCTCATGTGTGTCCTGTTATTTCATTGCACACAGAAGAGAAACATCTTCAGTGGACAACTAGGCCAAATGTGTTCTTAGTGCCAAATGAAAGTGAAGGGCAAATCCCTGCAACAACTATAACAGGAATCAAACTGATTGTCTGATTCCTTCCCTCTCACTCACTCCATGGTCTCCTCCCAGGGACACTTGCTCAAATGATTGCTTAGTTCATGGACCTCTCTGCAAGGCACATGGACCCTGACATTCCTGTGGCAAGACTTTTGTTTTCATCCTAGCTTTCAGATTGAAGGATAGGACACAAGGAAAGATGCTTGTGGCCTGTGGACTTGGAAGTGATCCCTGGCCAGGAATTACGTACAAAATTGATCCTGAATATAACTTTCTTTTTCAGAGAGCATATAGAATAGGCAGAGATGGGGTTGATGCTATCAAAAATTTGAATTTGGGGGCGCTGGGGAGATAGCTCCATGGCACAAGTGCCTGCCTGGAAAGTGCAAGGTCATGAGTTCGAACCCTGGTCCCACAAAAAAAAAAAAAGTTAAACTTAGAATTTGCATTTGTGTAATTACTGAACAGATAAATTCCAACTTCCAAAAAAATAATAATAATCTTTCAAGCTACTGCACCCTAAAGATAATTAAATGAATTCTTCAAATTTTTAGCAATAATTAATATTTTTTAATATCTTAGTATACCCAGCCTGACATAATGGCACACCAGAATCTGACTGGCTTAAACAACAGAAATATATTTTCTCACAGTTCTAGAACACGGAAAGTCCAAGATTAAAATGCCAGCAGGGGCAGAGTCTCGTATAGACTCTGTCCTTGGATTACAGGTAGCCACCTTCTCACTGTGTCCTCCTGTGAGGAAAAGGTATGGCTTTGTGCCTCTTCTAACAAGGACGCTAATTCTATCAGATGTGGCCCCCACCCTCATGACCTCCTCTCACCTTAATTACTTCTTTAAGAGCTTTGTCTCCAAATACAGCCATAGTGAATAAATTCAGGCATATGAGTTTGGGGGACAACACAGTTCAGCACGTAGTGGAGGAGTACTATTCAAAATATTTATCCAGTGGGCACAGGCATCCTCCACTCTGAATAGACCATTGCTTAATCTGTTTGCTGGCCTGGTGTTTGCATCCCTGTGGATCTGGGGAAAACAAAATAATCTTCCTTTCAGTCTCCTCCTGGAAAAACATTCACTGTTCATGTAAGAAATATACACTGCATTGCCCAAGAAATGTAAACCTCAGTTTCATCCCTTCCTGTTGGGAAATAAATATGTTGTTGTACCAATATGAACTTATTTCAGTTCATCAGTCTACTAGTAATGTTACTCTGAGGAGAACATAGCTGTACAAAGCTTTCACTTTACGGGCTATATCATTTTATCATGTGAATTTTTTTAAACAAATAAACACTTCCATTCTATGTCATATCTGTAAATACAATGAGTCTTTGGTCCTTATCATTCTAAACAAATGAACTAAGATGGCTTCAGAGTAACACCTGGAGTTTTTATTCTTATTAAACAGTGCCATGAAGAATTACATTTGTGCTAGGTACAGAAAAACACTTTTTTATTCACTTGCATAGTTTATTTCTTATTCCAGTGTTCCAGCAGTAGCTTCTCAAAAAAGTGACAAGCTATTACAGGAGAAATTAAAAAGTATAAGCAGATAATTCTCATGATATTCAAAAGTGACTGTCCAACTGGACATGGTATTGCACACATATAATCCCAGCACTAGGGTGGCTCACACAGGAGGATCATTATAAGTCTAGACTGTATAGTGAGATCCTGTATCAAAAAAACACCAAAATTTGGGGATGGCTCAGTGGTCTAAAATGCCTGCTTGGGGAAGCTTGGGCAGCTTCAGGGACTGTGGTTCGATCCCCAGCACCACATGCTGCGCCAGCCCTGCCCTCGGGGTGGGCTGAGCTGGCCATAAAAATGAATGAATAAACAAACAAAGGTTCTGAAACAAGAATAAAAATACTAAATAAAATAAAAAATTCTTTAAAAAACAATTTTAAAAAATACTTTAAAAAGTGACTGTCTAAATGTATCATGTCTACACCCTGTGCTCTGTATTACTACTGTGAGGTCAATATGCTGAGTCAATTATTACAAATGTACTACTAAAGTGCTGTGAAACTATCATATTGATATTCTTATTAAAAGTAATAAAAAATGAAAAAAAAAGTGACTGTCTAGAACAGTTTGGGCCCCCTTTTAGGATGTTGCGGTCTCTCTTTCCATAAAAATGAAATCACATGACTCTTTTAAAGAAGGAAAGTCTTCTTGCCCTGAAAGAAGATGTTGTGTGTATGAACAAGACAGAGAAAGCTTGTTACCACGTGTACTTTCTGTTGGACATCTTCGCTAGTTTACCCTTCTCTCACTGTTGGCTGTTGAGTGTCCTGTCTACTAAGCACTCTACTTGCCTCCCAGGAATTACAGCATTTCCAAATGCTCTGCAAGGTGGAGTCCCGCTGAGAACCATTGCATTCAACCAAGCTGGGAATCTTGCATCATACCACTGCACCAGTGGTATGTTCCTTTTAAACAAGCTGGGCCACTCCCACACCCATCATGCAATGCTGCATGCATCACGGCATATTCCATTCTTTATAACTGAAATGTTCATCTCAATTTTCTTCTTTGCCCATCAAACTACTACTCACCTTCCTAATTTTATAAAGGCCCCCCCTAATTTTCTCACCTCACACTTAAACGCCCCACTTTGAACATTGTGCTAGTCACCAGTGGGTTCATATCTAAGTAACTGAAAACCTAAATAGCAGTGGCTTTAAATAAAGCAAAATACAAAGTCTAGAACAAGGTCTCCCCAAAACAATTTTAATACCTCAGTTTTCCTATTGAAAGTTCATGCTTTTCCTTCCTTGCTCTCAATCATCCTCAGCCTGCTGGATTTTATCTTCTTACAAATTGCTTCATGGTTACAAGATGGCTTCTGAGCACTAAAGTCACATCATCTTTCAATGAATGAGGAAGAGATGAGCAGGAGGCTTTCTCCCAAACATGTTCTGTCCTTTTATCTGGGAAATAAATCTCTGCCCACAGACATCTGTTTGTCTTGTTATCCACTGTGGTTCCCTAAGTGCGTGCCCCAGAGGAGCCTAAACGAAAAAGTGAACCTCTATCGAGGGGTGATAAGATAGCATGATTGGCTCAGCCACAAAATATTTATGCTGTGGTCAAACTCACATGGATATCTGAACAAGTCACACACATTCAGTATATTGAAGTCAGAGGAAAAGGAGGCATGGAACTTTGGTAGACATTTAACAGAATGCAAACTTTTGAATGTATCTCCGTGGGTGCTTGTAAACCAGGACATCACAAATTGAATTTTCCTTGTTTTACATTCCTCATGGAGAAGCTCAGCAAGGAAATGAGGATTTCTTCTGTCAACAGAGTTTGGACAAGTTTCATACACTTCACAAAAACCTACTGTAATATATGAGGTAAAGACCAGATCCCTACATTCTCCTTTTAATTCTGTTCTTTCTTTTCCTCTAAAGATGATAGAGACATTGTTATAGAGACAGCAACTTTATTGGTTTTAATCAACTGAATTTTTATTTAAAATAACAAAAGCAATACATATTAACTTTTAGATAAAATTCCCCCTCTTCAGCTCATTTCAGTTTTCTACCCAAAGTAGCTTCACCAATTATTGTTAGCAGTCTGATCTGTAGCATTTTTCAATTTTCTCATATTTATCTATAACTTAGGTTATATTTATTTATTGATATTAAAGTTAAAGCTTCTGATTAGTCAGTATTAATTTTTCAGAAACACCATTCATAATAACTCAAAAATATGAAACATTGAGGAATCAGTTAAACCAAAAAATGTGCAAAAGCTACACATTATAAGCTATAAAATACTGAGAGAAAATATGTAAACCTTAGAAAATGAAAATGTGTACTTCATTCCTGAGTAAGAAGGCCTGACAAAAAATGGACAAGTCAGATGTTTCCTTATACCTCTCTCAATATCTGACAGCACAAAGGAGATAGAAAATAATCAAGGCTGCAGAACTTTGGCATACACTACCTATCAATTTAACCTACTTGGCATGATGCATAGAATACTATACCCTACAATAGAATATTCATTTTTTCAAGTACAAGTAAAACATTTATCAATATAGAACATATTTTGGGCCATAATACATTTTAATAAATTTAATGTTATTCAAGTCATAGGAGTTGACTGGCTACAGTTACATTAAATTAGAAATTAATAGCAGAAAGATTCCTGAAAAATCTGGAAATATTTAAAAGACAAATAACACACTTTTGAATAGCCTCTGAGTAAAAGAAGAAATTAAAAGGAAATTTTAAAGTATTTTGAATTGAATGAGCCATGGCCAGTGATACAGACCTGTAATCCCAATTACTTGGGCAGCTAAGACTAGAGGACTCTGAATTGAAGTCCAGCATGGACAACTGAAAAGACAGTGTATCAAAATGAAAAGGGCTGGGGATTTAGCTTTATGGTTTGCTGACCCTGGGTTCAATCCCAGTACAACAACAATGACAAAAAGGTGTTTCAAACTAAATGAAAACAACAACACAGTATAATATAGAAAAATGGGTTGATGCTGCCAAAGAAATATTTGGAAAGGCATCTACATTAGCTGCCCACTTATACTAAAAATCTAGAAAGATCTTTTAATTTTCACCTCAAAACACAAAAACAATAGAAAAAAATTAATGCGTTCAAAAGGTTCTTTAAGAAGATCGATATATTAATAAATTCAAGTAGAGAAGTAAAATAGAGAAAAAAGATGTATCTTACCATACAACAAATAAGATCAGTGATAATTGCTATAGATTTTTACAGATATTAAAAGGGCAATAGAGGAATATCATAAAAATTTTATTCTAATAAATTCAACATTTTAGATTAAAAGGACAAATTCTTAAAATATAGGGAATGTCAAAAATTATTTAGGAGGAAATAAATAACTTGTAACATTGCAGGTATGAAAGAAATTCAATTTGTAGTTTAAAACCTTGTCAAAAAGGAAATAGTCTGAGAAATCTTCACTGATATATTCTATATAATATTAAGTAATAAATAATACCAGTTCTGGGGCCCGGCGGGATGGCTCAGTGGTCTAAAAGCGCCTGCTTGGGAAAGCTTGGGCAAGCTTGTGCGGCTTCAGGGACCGCGGTTCGATCCCCGGCACCACATGCTGTGCCAGCCCTGCCCTCAGGGCAGGCTGAGTCGGCCATAAAAATGAGTGAATAAACAAATAAAATAAATAAAATAAAAAATTAAAAAAAAATAATACCAGTTCTGTACAAATACCACCAACTGTTTGAAAAGGAGAGAATTTTTTTCAACTCATTCTAAATAGACTACTCTATGCATATCAAAACCAAATACACCACTGGAAAAGAAAATTGCAGACAAACATCTTGGGTAAACACAGATCCAGCTATGTTAAACCTGTCTGTTACTTTTTATCATTGCTGGGACAAAATACTGACACCCAAAATGAAGAAAGGAAAGATTTATTGAGCTTATAGTTAGTGGAGGTTTCAGTCCATATTCTGCTGGTTCCAAGGCAGACAGCAACATTTCATGGTGACAAAAAACAAGGATTCGAGCCCCTCCAAAGCAGTGCAGCTGCATTGATCCAGGTCATCTAAGGAAGTGGCTCTGAATCCTTCCACAACCCCTTTATATATCCTTGTGGTGCTGAGTCACTCTGGCATGGTCTCTTCATGCCCTCAGGTGGGGCACCCATGGCCCAGGTTGTGGAACCACCAGAGTGATCCAGCCAAGTTGACAGAATACACTGACCACTACAAGTGCCCTTGTCAACTTGGCAACTAGACATATCCTTAAACCAGTTTCCAGATACAAAGATATGCTTATTAACATATTACAACTTGAACACTTTATTACATTAGAACCATGACATTTCACCCCTAGGCACTCTCCACCCACAAAGACTCATGAACATCCCTTTATGTGAAAGGCATTTTAGTCCATCTCTAAGAGTTGCCGAAGTCCTAACAGTTTCAGCGTTGATGAAAAGTCCAAATCTCAAGTCTCCTCCAAGATCTAAGGCAAACCCTTAGCTGTGAGCCCCTATACAAATGAGAAGGTAAACACTTCCAACATTCAATGCACAAGATAAACATTACTGTTCCAAAAGGTATACATAGCAGGACACAAACTACTGGGACCAAAACAAGTCCAAAATCCAGAAGGGCAAACATTAAGTCCTGTAGTTTCATGTGAAACACCTGAAGCAACCTATAACAAGTTGTGAGCTCCAAATCCTTACATGGCTCCATCCCTACAGCACTTTGGCTGATAGCTCCCATGGCTTTTCTCTGGGGCTGTATTTGCTCTCTCCTTGCTTTCTTTAGACAATCTACATTCCTAGCTTTTTTTAACTTCTGAGGTTTTCACTGAATAGGCTTTTCACTCACAGCTTTACACACTGCTTTCTCAGGTGCACATTGCCTGACCTCCCAGGCCTTCTGAAATCTAGGAGGAAATCTTCTTAGCCTCAGAACTCCTGCATTCTGTATGTGCCTAAAATCAGTGGCACATGGATGATGCCAAAAGCTGCTACCAGCTGGAGCTGTAGCCAGGCTTTCTTCTCTCTTAGCTATAGAGGTCAAGTGCCTTATAGCTGAACACTCTGACCCTGATTCTGAGGAGCAAATTTTCTATGCTGGCACCATTCTGGAATCTGGTGTAGCTGCCAACTCCATTTTAGAACATGGGGCTCTACAGCTTTCTCCTCAAAGCAAAGTCCTTCACCCTTGTGATTTTGAGGCTGCAAAGAATGAGAACCTGCCATTTCCTAGGATGCCCACAGGACATTTTTTCTGCTCTCTTGTTCCTCCTGGGCAATGGAGATCTTAGCTCTATCTTTACGGTCCACAGCCTTCCTGGTGGGTCCTTTCTGGCCAAACCCACAAAATTTTAAGTCATCCTGCTGGGCTCTTTGTTCTTGACTCTGAAACATATATCTGACCAAAAGCCCCCAACACAACCATGCCACTACCTCAATATTTGACTGTTTTGACATTTATTTTGAAATGTTAATCGTTCTGCTATGTTTAATCTCAGTCGCAAACAAATTCTCTGGACAGGAGCAAAATTTAGACAAACTTTTTGTCAAGCCAAAACACACATCACTGGAGTCCAACAACCAATGCTGTCCTTCTTCCCCGAAGAAGCCTCTCTACCCTGCTCTTTACAGGTAGGCTTTCTGTCAGTCTTCTGGTCTTCTTAGTTTTGATCGGAATCTCCCATACAGAACAGCCAAAACTGTTCTAGCTCTCCACTAGTAGGCAACCTCTCCAAACCTTTCCTATCTTTTTTCTGTAAGCCAACAATCCAAGCTCCTCCAAAGGGGCATAGCTGTAAGGAAGTGGTGCCAAATCCTTCCTCAACTCCTTTGTATACCCATTTTGTGCTGAATCACTCTGGGGTGGGTCCTCCCCACTCTAAGGTGGGCCTCTCCATGCCTTAGGACAGGCCCCCATGGCCCAGCTTGTGGAACTACCGAGGCAGTCCAGCCAAGTGGACACAATACATTGACCTACCAAAATGTATTATATACTTATATAGAATAGAAATTTATGTAAAAATATTGTGACCAATTGAAGTCCAACTCAGAACTGAAAAAATGTTGGTTTAACATTTGAAAATCCATCAATGAAAAGGGGCTGATATAGTCCCATTCAAAGGTCCTAGGTTTAATTCTCAGTAGCAGGGTTGGGGATCAGGTGGACAACTAGAGGATCAGGAATAAGATGACAAGATAAGGATGTGCTCTCCTACTATTGTAATATTATATAAGAGGTTCTAAACAATACAATAAGGGGGGCTGGGGAGATAGCTCCGAGGCACAAGTGCCTGCTGGGCAAATGCAAGGTCGTGAGTTCGAACCCTGGTCCCACAAAAAAATACAATAAGGAAAAAAATAAAATGCATGTAGATTATAAAAGAAAAAGTGAAATTTCAATATGTGAGTCTATTTTAAATACAATGAAATTTTACACTATTTATTTATTTGTTTATTTATTTGGCATGAGGTCTCACTACACAGCTCAGATTCACAATGATCCTCCTGTGTCAGACTCCCCAGCACTGGGATTAAACATGATGGAATATATGATAAAAGCTACTAGAACTGATAAGTGAATTTGACAAGATTGCAGAATAAAATGTCAATACAAAAAATCATATACTTGATTCCTATTAACATGTCTTTATAGTAAATAGAAGCTGAATTTATTAAAAAAAAAAAAAGTGTGGCACTTACAACAGTATCAACAAATGAGAAACAGCATTAAACATGATA
Organism: Myocastor coypus; assembly: GCA_004027025.1. Lineage (NCBI taxonomy): Eukaryota > Metazoa > Chordata > Mammalia > Rodentia > Myocastoridae > Myocastor > Myocastor coypus. The sequence goes on along the minus strand of PVJA010039194.1, from coordinate 3,399 downwards.
GATTCATTAAGACTTATGCACTTAAAACTACAAAATATCACTGAGAAAAGTTTTAAAGATATAAACAACTTGCAAGGGTAGAATCTGTTCATGGAACAATAACTCAATATTAATGTGCCCCAAGCTGATCATTTGGTAGCACATAGTACCTGCTCCAATCTCAACAGCCTGCTTTTATTGCTATTGTTGTTTTGTAGAAACCAACAACACGAAGCTAAAACTTATTTGAAAATGAAAAGTACTGATAACATGCAAAACATTTTAATAGAGAAGGATGAAACAGTATAAAGCTACAATAATCAAAATGGTATGGAGGCCAGCCTGATAACTCAGCAGACTGAAGCACCTGCTTAGGCAGAGCATAGCAGCTCGTGTTTGATCCCCTGTATCATGCCGGTCCTGCCCCTGGGGTGGGTTGAGACAGCGATTGAGACTGGATGTGGTAGTACACATCTATAATCCCAACACTTTGGGAAGCTGAAAATAAGAGAATCACTACAAGTCCAATCTACATAGTGAGACCCTATAAACTCTGTATCCTCTGTCCTGAATGCATTTAAAAAATGGTATGGTATTGGTATGACACTAGACTATGAAAAAAGGTAAGTTCAAAAATAGATTCATGAAAAAAAAAGATTCACACATACAAGGACTAGTTGATTTGATAAAAGTACAAACACAACGCAATGGGGAAAAATGGTCTTTTTGAACAAATAACACTTGAACAACCAGATACTACTACTACTAATGATGATGATGGCGAACTTCAATCCATAATTCACAACATATGTAATTAACTATAAAAATGAAGCATAGCCCTAAATTAATATCTAAAACTATAAAATGTCTACAGTGAAAGATCAAATATTTTGTGGCCTTAGATAAGCAAAACCTCCTTCTTAAGCAAGCACGATTTACAAAGGAAAAATATTTTTAATTTTTAAGCTTTTTCAGCTTATACTTAATGCTCAAATTTCTTTCTTTCTTTCTTCCTTTCTTCCTTTCTTTCTTTCTTTCTTTCTTTCTTTCTTTCTTTCTTTCTTTCTTTTTTTTTTTCTGGTCCTGGGGATTGAACTCAGGACCTTGCACTTGCCGGGAGGACACTTATGCTATGGAGGTATCTACCCAGCCAATATTTTTAATTTTTAAAAAAGTTTTTATGTATTTATTTATTTATTTGGTACAGGGGTCTCGGTCACCTTCACAACAGCACAGTATGGGGTACCAGAGAGTGAACCTGGATCCTTGTGCTAGCCAGACAGGCACTGAGACCATTGAGTTGTCTCCCCAGACCCCAGGAGAAATAATTTGACAAATGGGGTGCCATAAAATTTAAAATATGTTGCTGTTGCCCTGTGATAGACACTGTAGAGTGAAAATGCAACCTAGAGACACACAAAAATATTTGCAAACCATTTACATGATAATGGACTTGTATCTAGAATATGTTCCGAAATTTCAAAATTCAACATAAGAAAACAATTCACAAAAAGAGTTTGAGTCCAGCCTGGGAAATATAGCAACTTAGAAAACCTATCCCTCAAAATAAAAACTTAAAAGGAGGTCTGGGAATATAGTTCAGTGTGAAAACACGGGGTTCAAATTCCAGTATGGCAAATAGAGAAAAGAAATAACCTGGAAAATGCATACAGTCGACATTGAAAGATACCCAATACCACTGGACATGAGGAAAATAAAAATTAAACCCTAGGAAAGATTATTCACATACTAGAGATTGCTCATGCTCAGTATTGGAGGTGGAGCAACAGAAAAGATCTCAGTTTTTGGAAAAAAATGGTTTGGTCTTAAAAAGTTAAGCACATAAGATTCTAGTCCTAGATATTTGCCCAAGGGTGAATAAAACATAAAGATGCAGACTTGTGCACAAATGTTCATAGCATCTTTATAAAAACTTTAGAAACCCAAATGTCCATTAATAGGTGAATAGAGGGTCTGGAGAAATAGCTCAGTAGGATAAGTGCTTGCCTGACAAACCTAAGAGCCTGAGTTCAATCCCCTGTCCCACCAAAAAAAAAAAAAAAAAAAAAAAAAAAAAAAAAAAAAAAAAAAAAAAAAAAAAAAAAAAAAAAAAAAAAAAAAAAGTGAATAGATACACAAGCTATGATATATATATATATATATATATATATATATATATATATATATATATCATGGCCTAATATGTAATAAAATGTACATGTAAGAATATAGGTAAATTTTGAATTAATTATTGCTGAATCAAAGAAGCTTAGCCCAGAAAGTACATCTTGCATGAATCCCATTCTAACTAAATGCTTGTGTCTCAGGGCCCGCTCAGTGGTCTAAAGTGCCTGCTTAGGAAAGCTTAGGTGGCTGCAGGGACCACAGTTCAATCCCTGGCACCACATGCTGTGCCAGCTCTGCTTTCAGGGCAGGCTGAGCCGGCCATATAAATAAATAAATAAACAAACAAAAGTTTGAAACAAGAAAAAAATATAATAAAATATTAAATACATAAATGCTTGTGTCTCTAATTCATATACTGAAGTTCTGATGATCATTGTGACAGCAATGAGGCCTTCGGGAGAAAATGGAGTTTGAGGTCATGGATGTGGCCCCTCATAGTGGGATTGGTACCCTTAAGAGGAGAAAGTACCTGAGACTTTGCTCCCTCCTGCTCCAGGGCTCCCAGCAAGATGGCAGCCTCCCCGAAACCAAGGGCAAACCTTCAGAATGAAATTTACATGCTGGCACCTTGATTTTGGACTTTCCACTTCCAGAAGTATGAGAAGTACTTGTTTCATTTTTGTCACCCAGACTATGGAGTGCATGCTATGTTGTGCACTTTTGCCAGCCTGAGGAGACTAAGGTAATTCTATTTATATAAAACTACATAGAAAACAGTTTGTGTTGATAGAAAGCAGGTTAGTCGTCCCCAGGGAGGAAAGGGCAACAGGAGTGGTGCAGGACCCAGTAACAAAGGTCATTTGAGGGATGACAGGCAGTTCATTATTTTGAAGGTAAGAAAGTTTCACACACATACACACACACACACACACACACACACACACACACATACGAAATTATACACTCTAGATATGTGTAGCTTGTTGTATCAATTATACTTCAGCATTGTTGTTAAGTTTTCCACAACGAAGGTACTTTCACTGTTACCAGCAATGTAGTTTACGAGATTAGGACACTACTGTTTAAGAAGAAAAGTGCTTCGAAGCACACAAATAGCACTTACTTCATACAATTGGAATTAAAAACGCCTTGTATGGAGAGACCAAACTGTGTTAAAATCATCAAGTTCCATGTCATTCAAGGTAGAGCCCCTGTTATTTTTCCCTCAGGAATATCGGACCACTCTATAACTAGATGATGATAATAAAATACCTGTTTATAGTTTACATATCA